>PVLA01005305.1:0-150360 GCA_004027455.1 Hydrochoerus hydrochaeris | reverse complement strand
GCTAGGATGGGGAGGCCCTGGGAATTGTCTCCAGTACACAGAGCCTCCGCTCCTCACTCCCACCCGACTAGGTGTCTCGAGGACCCTGGGCACCAGGGCTGGGTGGGTTTTGTGCAGTAGTGACCATCGCTGTCCTCCTATTGTACACCTGGCCCTTGCCTTCTGGGTCTCTGGATACGGTTCCACTGAGACAGGCAGGCCTGCACCTTCACCTTCGAAGGGCAGCCCAGTGCTTGCTCTGTCCTGGATAGGGCGCTAGGCAAAGAAGGCACTAGAGGCTGATATGGGCTCCTGGTCACCTTGGAAAGCCAAGGGCTTTGGTTCACTGCTCCCTCCCGTGGAGGAGAGGAAGCACCTAGCCTCCTAGTTCCCATAAAACCATGCAACTGAACAATTCTGGCCCCAAGTTGGAGCTGTGCTTCCATTGTGCAAAAGTGGGGACCGTGACTGCTTTACTAACCTGGATCTCCCCGACCAGCTTCCCCAGCCGCACCGGGTGCACGCTGGACGAGCCTTTTCCTACCCACGGGGTCCTCCCGGTTTGGGTCGGTTTCCCGCCTCCCCTCTCCCCGCAGTTCCAGCCTTTTCCCGTCCAGGCTGTGGCTGACTGTCCCCTTTCCCGCAGGTAGCGGTCAGATCCAGCTGTGGCAGTTTCTGCTTGAGCTGCTGGCCGACCGCGCCAACGCCGGCTGCATCGCGTGGGAGGGCGGCCACGGCGAGTTCAAGCTCACGGACCCGGACGAGGTGGCGCGGCGCTGGGGCGAGCGCAAGAGCAAGCCCAACATGAACTACGACAAGCTGAGCCGCGCGCTGCGCTACTACTACGACAAGAACATCATGAGCAAGGTGCACGGCAAGCGCTATGCCTACCGCTTCGACTTCCAGGGCCTGGCGCAGGCCTGCCAGCCGCCGCCCGGGCACGCCCACGCCGCCGCCGCCGCCGCTGCCGCCGCCGCCGCCGCCCAGGACGGCGCGCTCTACAAGCTGCCCGCCGGGCTCGCGCCGCTGCCCTTCCCGGGCCTCTCCAAACTCAACCTCATGGCCGCCTCGGCCGGCGTCGCGCCCGCCGGCTTCTCCTACTGGCCGGGCCCGAGCCCTGCCGCCGGCGCCACCGCAGCGCTCTACCCCAGCCCGGGCTTGCAGCCCCCGTCTGGGCCCTTCGGCGCCGTAGCCGCCGCCTCGCACTTGGGGGGTCATTACCACTAGGCGGCGCGCCCCGGAGCCTCGCCCGCCGGGGGGTAGGATGAGCGCGCCCCGCGCTCCTTACACCCAGATTTTACTCCCTACGGGGGATCGCAGGCCTCCTCGGCTTCCTTAAACTCCAGATTTGCACCCCACTTTATTTGATCTCCCTCTTTTTCTCTCCACCTGACCTCGCGCTCCTAGAAGCCCCTCCCTCCGCTGGCGTCCCAGCTCCAGATCTTTTTCACTTTTTCTCTCCCCAACGAGCTGTCCCAGAGCCCGGAGCCTAAAGGCTTCCCACCTCCGCTCTTCCCGGGACCCGAGCAGGTTTGGGGAAGCCCGCAGCGCCCCCTGACTCACGGCCCGCCTCCCCCTCCCGCACCCCGGCTGGAGAGCCCGGCGTCTCGGCTCGCGTTCGGCCCCATTAAAGCCTCCCAGTTCCCGCCGCCTCGCTCTGATTCTTCGCTTCTGCGAGGGGAACGAGGGAGTGCTCAGCGTCGAGCCCTGGGTGCTGCCGGCCGGAGCGGGACCCCGGGGTGGGCTCCGTCCGAGAGGGGGCGGCCTGCTGCCGCCCGGACCGCCCCGCTTGCCCGTCGCACCCCAGCGCCCCGTCTCGGACGCCTGCGCCTCGCTGCCGCTCCGTCCCCTTCCACTTCCCTTCTCCGCTTCCGCGCGCACCACGCACCCTCTCTTCCCATCCAGTTCTCTCTCCCGCTCCCTCTCTCTCGCTCACACCCCCCGCCGCCCCGGGTAGCTACGGCCACCGAGTCTCCGGATCTGCCGCTCACTTTTACCAGGCTCCCGCTCCTCCCCTCCCCGGGTTCTCGGCTCCCTGCCGGGGCTGCACCTCCTTCTCACGGGCGGTGCGCGCCCTCTGCTGGTGAGAGGAGGCTAGGCCAGGGCTACACCTAGGCCTCGGAAGGCTTGGAGCGCCTCCGGGCCTTACCATACTAAGCCCCAGCGGGGCTCCCAACTTTCAGACTTTGGAAAAAAGGGCAAAAGGAGGTCCCTGACCCTACATCCCTGATCCGGCCTTGGGAAGTCGAGTGCATCATCCTGGCGGTGTTCGTTTCCTCACCAGCTACGACTGCGTCTCAATACTGCACCCAATGATCCTTTGCTCTTTGCTCTTTTCTCTTTTTCCAAAACTTGTTGGTTCCAAAGTAGCCTTAAACGCCTCCTTTAAACAAAAGTGCAAACATCCTCGGAGAATCCCTGAAGTGTTGGCCAGGCCTTCCAGTTGCACCGGCTCTCACCCCTGATGTTTCCTTTCCAAGTCTTGGTGTTTCCTTCCCAAGTTCTATTCTGCTAAGCAAGGCTGGGCTCTTCCTGGACCAAAGTATGCAAGGTGGGAGGTGACAGATGAGATGTCCCTGTGCCCCGTGGGCAGGAAGGGGAAATGCAGGTGGAAGGCTGGACATTAGAAGTGGGGGTGGCCCTGAATTCCACTTCCCAAAGAATGCTGGGCAGTTATCCAGGTCTGCTTTGGGAAAGAGCCTTTGCTCATGTTTATTTTATTTTTTCACTTTTTTTCTTTTGATTTCCAAATAACACTTGCTCAGTGTAGAAAATGTAAGGCTTCTAGGAAGCACTGGGTGAATGAAAAGTGTAAGGAAGCATGAGGAGGGGGTTGCCTGTAGTCCCATAGCACAGAGGCCGTCACTGACAACTGTCGCAGCTCCTTCCTTTTTTCTAAGCCTTAAAAAAAATCTATGATACTCTGTTTTCCTCACCTTACACAGTGGCATGGCCTGTTCCATGTTCTTAGGTCCTCTAGGCCCACAGAGTAGGGGAATGAGCTGCAGGAGGACACAGAGTGGATGAACCAGGGAGAGTGGCCCACAGAAGGCTCGGTACGTGCACTGGAGAGGAAAAGGGTCTTTTTACATTCCTTTAGCAAGGAAGGGAGATGCCAGAGGAGATGAAACCAGCATCCAGAAACAGCCTGCCAAGAACTGCAGGCTGAACTCACTGAAGCGAGAGAACCTTTAAATGAAGCAACAGGCCAAGTGTGGGTCCTGGTCAGGGCGGGACTAGTGGAGTAGGTGAAAGGAGTGATGCTTAGGCCATGTAGGGTGAGATGCAAAGTCAGTCATTGTGCTCTGAGGATGGGGTGGAGATGAGGCACCAGGGGTGGAGGAAGGGCCCCAGTTGCTTTAATCATTTTGCCCCTAGCAGTATGCACACAGTGTTGGACAACACAGGAGAAGAACAAAGGGAAGACACACAGTGTAGCAGCCCAGGAAATAAAAAGAAAAAGAAGTCTGGAAAACCAAGCACAGTGCAAGGTAGCCTGGAAAGTCATGGGGGGAAGGCAGCTGGGGCTGTTCTTTATTCAGAGGGAAGACTCTACTCCACCCAAAACCTGAGACAGACATCCCTTTACCACACCCAGGTTCCTGGTCATCCAGGCCTGTCCTCACTGGTCCTTGGCTTTTCAAAGTACTGACCTCGCTGCTGCTGCCCTCTCCCCACCCAGGGGCAACCCGTCTCACATTCCCTAATGCCTCGCTTGTGTCCCTGGGGAAAATGAGGCTCACTGGCTTGCCAGGCCCCACCGTGGGCTTGTACCATGGAGATTAACAGATGCCTTCGCCCTTCCAGTTTTACCCATCCCTGCAAGGTTAGGGAGGAAGACACAGCACATGTGACTTTATGTGCTCAGAGGATAAGTAAAACAAGGGCCACGATATTAAATGAGCCAGCCAAAGTCTCAGGCCTGTCCAGGACCTCTGCCAGATCCTTCCCCATTCCTCTGCTTTTTTTCCCTGTTGTCCCTAGCGGCCTTTGATTGCCGGGTTTTAGATCTTCCTGTAACATTTCCCTCCAGTAACATGTGTTCTGTGTACCTGAGTTCCCTCAGACATCCCTCAAAGATGGACTCGGAAGCCCTGTCAACATGCGATGTGAGGACATCAGTGTCCACACCAAGACTTGTGTGGTCACAGAGCAGCCACACTGCCAAGGGCACCCAGGTCAACATCTGTTTTTCATATATTAGCTCACGGGACCACTCCAAGTGGATTGCTGTCATCTTCTCTCCCAGTACCTCCTGCTTTCTGGTTCTTCTGTCCTGCTTCTTTCCTTCAGTACGTCTTTAAGAGGCTTCTAAACCTTAGGCTTGTTTCCTTGAGCTGTTTATAATTCATGTCAGGTGGCCCCACTGTTAATAAAAATAGGTCTTACTATGCACTGATCCTCACCCTGTACCAGGCTCCGTCCTAGGCTAATGTTTTACAGGTGTCTCCTTCAACTCGGCCACAATGGGCCAGGGGCAAGTGGTCACCTCTGCCTTCAGATAAAGAAAATGAAGCTTGGAGGGGTTAAGTGGCCCAGCCTGTGACCTTGGAACCCAAGTCCTCACCATCTTTCTAGTTAGTTCTTCTTTTGCTGGGCCTTCTGCATGGCTTCCTCATAAACAGCCCACTGCTGGTCCATCCTGCAATGCCATTTTGTGCCCAGCCTAACTGTCCATTCACTGTCCAACACTGGCTACAAAGGACAAGTGGACAGCTTGTCTTATAAGTGTCTTGTTGGCTGAGTGTGGTGGTGCTTGCCTGTAACCCCTGCACTCAGGAGGCTGAGGCAGGAGGATTACATAAGTTCAAGGCCAGCCTGAACTACATAGTAAGATCTTGTCTTACAAAAAAAAAAAAAGAAAGAAAGAAAAGAAAAAAACCTGTCTTACTGGGGCCCTAACTGATAAGGAACAAATTGTGTTCTGCCAGCCTTCCCTTTCCTTCCTGTGGTTCCATGTGCTCTGCATAGGTCACCATGCTCAGACACAGGAGTGGAGTGTGACTGTATTTTGGCCTGGGTGGTGTGTCCTGCCTTGGCCAGGCCAGCAGGATTTCTCCATGACTGTCCTCTGTGCTGAGGTGGTATGTCTCATAGCTAGGGGCAAAGTGGTTCAGTGTCCAACTAGCTGTGACTTGTTCTATTTTTGAGAATATTCTCTTGGTGGATCCTGTTTGCTATTTCTTCCCTCACATGCCATTCTTGTGATCAAAAAACAGCATAACATGGCAGTTAAGAGCAAGGGTGCCTGCCTGGCAAATGCTAGGTCATGAGTTCGACTCCTGGTACCAAAAAAAAAAAAATCAAGGGCTCTGAGTCAAACTTCCTAGGCTTAAGCATGAGCTCTGTCGTTTACAAGCCATGTGACCTCAAACAAGTCACTTTATTTCCCTGTGCCTTAATGACATCATCTATAAAATAGATGTAATAGAAATAGAATTTACCTTACAGGGTTGCAATAGAGTTGAAATGGTTATATAACTACCGTGGACCATCAGTGTTTTCTATTATTAGACAAGCAAAACCAACCCAAAGCAAGCACCCATCTCCTCTAATCCCAGCTGGATGTCCTGGAAAGGAACCAGAGTGGCTACACGTCCTTTTCCCTGCAAGACCAGGCCTCCTTCCCCAGCTTCCCCAGCACCAGCCTCTTGACAACCACATCATCGCGCAGATCAAATTCCTGTGCTCAGTATCTTCCTTTTCTTTCTGGGGTAAGAAGAGAATCACTAAATTTAGAATTATATGATCTCAGCTAAGCATGAGCCATGTGGCTTTGGGAAGATGTCTACAATGTTCTGAGAGTTAGTTTTTCCCTCTAAAATGTGGACAATAGTAATACTTCCTATGAGAGTTGTGTGAGCCATCACTTGAAATTTGCAAGTGAAAGATTTTACAGCATCTAATATCACTGTAACTAATACCTGAACTGCATTTGATTTTGTTATTTGCTTCCTCCTTTAGATCAGGAAAACTGAGGCACAAAGTATTAAATAACTTGCTTGAGATCACAGAGCTGCAAAGTGGTAGAGACCAATTCAGATGCTGGTGGTCCAGGTCTTACTCCCTTCCCCACCCCTAATTTCCCTGATCATGGTTCAGGGAGGAATTTTCAAATTCCAAGAGGCCCAGGAAGTAGTAGGTCGATACACGCAAACCTCAGCCCCACCCTGAAACAGGGTCCCAATTCCAGCACTCACCAAGGGTTCCAGACAAGTTTCAAAGTGAAAAACGCAGCTTAGAAATCTTGTGGTCCTTGTACTTGTATTTATCTCTACCAACATGGTGGAGTAGAAGAAACTCAGATGGGCATGGCTTCAAATGCCACCCCGGCCTATTTTTAGTGGGATTGAGAAGGCTACTTACTGTCTCTGAGACTCAGTGACCTCATTGTAAGGACCCTGCTCAGACCCACCTTGATGGATTACTGTAGGGACAGAGCTTGTGCCTAAAGAGTCCAGCACAGGGGCTGCTCCATGCCTGTCATTCTCTCCAGGATTCATCAGCCTCAAGCAGAGACCTGCTCTGCAAGCTCCTGACATTTTCCACCAGTTTAATCCTGCATTTCGGTGCCTCAGTTCTCCCTCCATGAGTCAGAAAAGCTCCTTCCTCAAGGTCAGAGAAGGAGAAAGTCACTAAAGGGCTAAAGCTGAAAGGCCGGGCCCAGTGCTGAGTTCCTCTTTCTGGAAGAGGCCAAGTTGCTTAGCAACACTGCAGCAGGCATCAGGGAAGCTCCAGGCAGTGCTGCCCTTTTTTGTTCTGCCGCATGGAGATATCCGGGGCAACACTGCATAGGGAGATGAAGGAGGAAAGTGGGGAGGGGTTCCAGGCCCTGACAGCCACATCTGTAGTTGTACACTCATGGGGGCAGGCTCCGGACTGTCTCGGACTTATTCTATGCTTTCCAGCCTACAAACCACACCCATACACATGATTTCGCCTGAGGCAGTGGTCTCTCTAGCAGGGGGAATGTTATTACAGTCAGCAGTTTGTATCCATGGGCCTCACATCTGAGTAACCCACCATGGATAGAAAATATTTGAAAAAAATTTTTTCATCTGTTGCTAGGCATGGTGGCACATGCCTGTAGCTACATGGGCAGCTGGACCCAGGAGGACTGCAAGTGTGAGGCTAGCCTGGGCCAATCTGCGAGGCCCTGCCACAAAAACATTTTATAAAAGAGGTGAGGCTGCGGCTTAGTGGTAGAACCCTTGCCTGGTATGTGGGAGGCCTTGCTTTTGAGCCCCAGAAGTAAAAATAAATAAATAAATATTGCACCTGTACTGAACATGTGCAAAATTATTTTGTCTTTATTCTATAAGTAAGACAAAACAACTGCTTATACAGGATTTATACTGTGTTAGATATTACAAATAACATAGAGATGATTGAAGTTATATAGAATATGCATAAGTCGACATAAGGGACTCCAGCATCCGGTGGTTGTGATATCCTTGGAAGGCCGTGAAGCCAGTCTCCCACAGGCACTGAGGAATGCATGGGTTCCTATCTGGCAGATGAAGGAAGCAAAGTCCCATGTCCCACAGTGAGCTAACAGGAGAGCCCGAGTTTGCTGCAAATCTTGGGTTATTTCCTTCACTCCCTACTAGCTTGGATGTTAGCTCAGGCAATAGGGGGCACAGGTGTGTGTATCATTCTAATGGCTTAGGCACCCCCAACGTGCACCCCTCCTCATCCTTGTCAGCAGGCTTTAGAGGAAGGGCTCAGCCCTCCTTCCCTTCTGGCCTCAACAGACCTAGAGGGAGGCTCCTGGAGTGAGGAGTCTCAGGAAGGGTCTGTCATGCTGCCCCCAAAGCCTAGGCTCAGGAATGCTGCTTCCCTGGCCCAGGTTGGCACAAATATCTACACGCCAGCAACTGAAGCATGTCCCCTGGCTGGCATTCCAGAGAGAGGCACGTGGGTCCCACTGGAACCCAAGCGTGGCAGCAAGGGGTAAACACATGCCACCCAGGTCACAGGAGAGCTCAGGGGAGGCCCAGGTCTCTGCTGCCTGTCACTGTCTCACCAGCCAGCAGAGCAGGTCAGAGCATCCCGGGGCCCCATTTTAGAAGGTACCTCTGTTGATATTTATTAACTCACTACCATAGCATAGTTATCACCCTGACAACAGTCATATTGTTGCTTCTACCATAGGCATTTGATTGACACAAGCAATCCAAGAGTCTTGTTTCTATCTGACAGATGAGGGCCTGAGGCATCATGTCCTGAACTATACTCCCAGCCCTTTTCTTAGGTTTTGTTTCAAGACAGGTTCTTACTGAGTCTCTAAGTTGTCCAGAAGAGCTTGAACTTGCAATCCTCCAGCCTCCTACCATAGCACTATAGTTTGTGATAGTTAAGGCTGTCAACTTGATTGGCGTGGCAGTCTCCGAGGGCATTGGTGGAGCGGGCATCTGGGTGTGTCTGGGCGGGTCATGGAGGCGTGGCTTTGAGAACTAAGTCCGATCCCTGGCTCCTTCCTCTCCTGTGCTTTGCTTCCTGGCAGCAATGAATGTAGCAGCCTTGCTTCATCATGCTCTTCTAGGTTGAAGCCAGCTGATTGTGGACATGGTCAGTTTCTCCTGAAACTATGAACTAAATTAAGCTGCTCCTCCTTTAAATTGTGGGTGTCAAGTATTATGTCCCAGCAACCATGAAGCTAATGAATACATTGAGAAAATTGAAAGTCAGATAGATGGAACAACTGTTTTAGATCACTAACTAGCAAAGAATAGACAATATACTCAAGCCTCTGATTCCTAGTCCTGTTCAGGACACCACACAGTCTTCAGTGTCATGGGAGAGAAAGGAATATTGTGTATGTGGGATTCATCTACACTTCCTATATTTCCAAAATTGCATATGCCAGCACTGCATTGTCTGCCATGGATCAGCTGATACTTCACAAAAGAGGAGTGATTGCAGTGATATCTCAGTCTAAGTTTTATCAACTTCTAGGAAATGATTTACTAAGTAGCAATGTACCTGAAGCAGACTATGCAAATTTTTTAAAAATGCAAAGGAAGTTAGTAAAATATGAGAAGCATTCCCACAAAAGTTAGGGTCTAGGCAGGGATATTGTTTTTATTCCTTTTAACTTTGTTATGTTGCTGCAATTGAACTTTGTATCAAAGATCTTACTGCAATAAGACAAGAAAAGATATATGCTGTGTGTAAATATCAGGGAGAAAGGCATTTACTGTCCTTTTCTGCAGACAGTATGACTTCCTAGCTAGAAAATCCAGTGAATTCAATTGGGAAACAATTAAAGCCAATGAAATGAAATTTCAGTAAGATATAAGATCAACTTAGTTAAATGTATGGTTCTCCTATAGCTGCATGAAGAAAAAGAACTGAGAATAATAGATTTATAACAGCAATAAAAATATGCTGCCAGGTCAATCTAATGAAAAACATGGGGATATCTAAATTAAGGAAACTATTTCTTCACTAGAGAACATAAAGGGAGACCTGGATAAATGGGGAGACAGCATGCTCCTGGGTGGACCGACTCAAACTGAACAAAATTATCGAATCTGTCCAGATTGAGCTATAAAAGTGCTGTGGCCTAAATCCAACTTTCAAAGGAATTTTAGAGAATTTCACAGACTTGGTTCTAAATTTCTCGTGGATGATGTTTAAGAAAATACAAGACAATTTTAGCAACAACAACAAAAAAGAATATAGTACAAATGCTTTACTAGCTTATTAGTTATTAGTGGTGTAATTTTAATAATTGAACAAAACACAACCTTGAAGCAAATCCAAATACGTTTGTGAGAATTTCATAAATAGTAAGATGGTATTCACCAGGGACAAAGAAAGGCCTTAACATTGGCAGGACTTGCTATTAATTTGAGAGAAACAGATATATCTACTTCCTACTACCCACAGAAATTCCAAAATAGAGTAACAAATGAAATAAGTACACTATAAAAGTACCAGAATAAAATGTTTAAAAATTGAAATGCAAAAATAAACCAACCTAAGCCTGGAATACAGCAAGAACTCTCAAAAGAAGAAATATAAATCATTTAGGAGGAGGAGTTATGGTATTTGGCCATGTACTTATTGGCTACTAAACACAGACGTGGGACCTGCCACCTTTTTTTGGTTCATTGATTCAGTGCCCTAAGGAGGTGAGAGAAGATCTGATATATGGATACTTACTATGACATTGTTTATAATAACACCAAGTTGGATACAATATGGCAATGTGAGTGAATACTAGCTCTCATTAATTGAGGGAGTACTACCTACCAGGCACTGTGCTAGTCAGCACTACTTGTTTAAAGGATGTGAACAAGGTAACCGTGAAGAGGGAAGTTACCCTTAGCTTTATTATTTTCATAAAAAACAGCAAGTCTTCTGTGCTACTTGTTAAAAAGAAACAGAAGTGTTCTTTAAATGGTTTTGGATGGGTCCTGTGAATGAGTGTGTTTATGTGCACCTCAGCTACACACACACACACACACACACTTGCTGGGCTAGATAGGGTGCTCCCTTACCCAGCAAGGGACATTCTTAAACCCTAGGGATTTGGAAACAGTTTAAGGAGAGAGACAGCAAACTTCTGGCATTTAGTTGTAGCAGTGATAATAAGGGATGGGAGAGGAGGGGCCGGTACTGTGGATGTGTGATTCTCCTTTTCCAGACCGGCCTTGCCTCCCTCTTTTCCTCCCCCTCTCCCTTCCCTCCCTCCTTCCCACTGCTTCTCACCCTCTCTCCACTTCCCTCTTTCTGTCCTCCCTTCCTCCTTCTCCCTCTCTCCCACTCCATTTCCCTAAGTGTGTGCCCAGAAGTATGCTAGGTATCTGGGAATCTAGCAGTAACTGAGTATATATTTTATTGAGAGGATAAAATTTTTTTTTTTAATTATTGAGTCAAATGGTCAGAAGAAAATCTGAAGTACAGGATGGCGACCGTGGGGCAGACAGATGTGCATTCATCAGGAAGGAGATGGCTATTGTCAGGCTCTAAATGCCATTTAACGCTCTCTCTCTCTCTCTCTCTCTCTCTCTCTCTCTCTCTCTCTCTCTATTACACACAGAAAAATGTGAGCTCAGGGTGAGGATGTAGCTTAATGGTAGAGCAGTGGTTAAAATGTGCAAGGCCCTGGGTTTCATTCCTAGCACTCAAAAAAAAAAAAAAAAAGAAAGAAAAAGAAAAAGTAAAGAAGTAAAGAAGAAATAGGGACCATGTCATAATGTTTTTAATCTACTATTTTCAAAAGTTTGTCGTAGACCAGGTTGGCTTTGAACTCACTATGTAGTCCAGTCTGGTCTTGAGTTTGTGGTGATCCCCCTGCATCAGCGTCCTTGGTGCTGGGGTTCCAGGCAGATGTCACCTCATTCGCTCCCCAGTTAACTCTTTAGGGCACATTTCTGGAAATCTGGTAACTGGGTCAAAGAGCACAGTGCTTTCCACACTTTGATCTATAGCCAGAGTTCCCAAAAGACCAAAGGAACATGTTCATTCCCCCATGGTTGGAATTTCCATTTTTATAATCTTTGTCAGTTATAAGAGCTGTAAGCTCCTATAATTGTGTTAATTTAAATTCTTTGGCTTAAATTCAATGACTTACATTTCTTTTTGTGAATTACCATATCTCTTCATAGTTTTAATTATTTTTCTGTTGCAAAAATATATTGCGCTGCAAATGTATTCTCTCAGTTCATCGATAGTTTCTCAACCTTATTTTTTTATTGGGAGGATACAAAATCAGTAAGTGACAAAAATCAGTTGGAACAAAAACCAAGAAAATAAATCAGGGGCATGTGATAGAAAGTAACTTTTTTCCTCATTTTTCACTTTTTTTTTTTTTTTTTTTTGGTACTGAGGATTGAACTCACGACCTCATGCTTGCCAGGCAGGCACTTTTGCTGCTAAGCTATATCCCTGGCCCCCCAAAAGATATTTTTTACCTGCCTAAGATGCAATAACAGCAATGATAGTAATAAGCAACTATATTTTCTTCAAGTTTTGAAATTTAATGTTTACTCTCATATATTGTTAATTGCCATCTTTTAACTACATAAACAATATAATAATATGTTTAAATGCAAAAATAAATTGAGAGCCTTTTGGATAGCATCAGTCTTAATTCCTTCCCACAAGTGACTTCTTAAAGGTGATGTGACCTTTGGTTCATTCTCCACAACCAAAACAAAACAAGACTCCTGAAATCCTTCTCATAACTTTGTGCACCTAATCGAGTATTAGATTGATACCAGCACTGATACTACCTGTTGGGCTTCCTGAGTAGGAAGATATGTACATGTGAAATGCTAACAGATATTTTCACATTGTCTTCTATTCTAAGGCTTTCATAACCTTTTACTTTTTTATTTAAATCTTTGATCTGTGAATTTATTTTAAGGTAAAGAATTAATTTTCCCAATTAATTTCAAATGGTGCTTTTGTCCCATATTAAATTCCCATGTATGCCAGAGTTGAGCTTTGAGTTATCTATTTTATTTTACTAATAAATCTATTCCTGTATCAGTAGCATGTATTTTAGCTACCTTAGCCCCTGATACATTTTAATATCTGAGAGGACAGGCTCTCTATCACTGACTCTTTTTTCTTAAGCTTTTTTATGGTATTCTGCATTTTTTTCTAGGGTAATACATAAGGTTTTTCCCTGCTCATTTTTGAGCTGAAGTCTCGCTCTGATGCTACTCTTGAACTCGTGGGCCCAGGTGATCCAGCCTCCCAAGTAGCTGGGAATAGGAGTGCACACCACTAAGCTGCTATGTGATGGTTTGAAGGAGTAGCATGTAGAAAATTTGTAATGTAATTTTAATTTCCATGTGTATATCGTTCATTGTCATTTCTCCTTGCTTTTACATAACCATATAAAAATACACAGATGGTCTAGATGTAGCTCAGTGGTAGTGTACACATTCTTAAAAAAACAAAAACAAAGCAAAACAAAAAGATTTATGGGCTTAAGTAGAAGAAATTTAAGTAATTTGAGTCCTGAGATTGTTGCGCTGCGGTTTATCCACCTTGTATCTGTTAGGGTTTTCTTGGTGCAATAGAGAAGTGAAAAGTAAAAAAAGGAAAAAATGTGTTTACTGAGAACATGGAAAGGAGCACACAACCCGTGATGGTTGGGCTGGCTCCTTCCACCGGATACGGGGGAGGGGGGCGGTATATGTGGCCTTTGACCGGATGTGGCACTTGGGATGGGCATTTCTGATGCACGAGGAATTTTCTTCGAGCACCTGGGAAAGGAAGGAGGAAGTTGTAATCGGTTGAAGGGGAAGAAGGAGGAGGTGGCTGTCAGGGTAACCATCCTGATTTGGCCTTCAGCCATGTTCGACCACTGCAGTAATGTCCTGTAATTTATTCGAGGGTAAAACTCTTTCAGTACCCAATCTTTCCTTACATCAATCTAAACAATTTTCTACTTGTCACCTAGACACCTTTCCTGTGGGGGTGTAAATAACTTTCTTTGTAGAATGTATAGCAAAGAGCTGAAAGGGAAGGTCATGGTCTTAAATGATGGTCTTCAAGTGTTCATCCCTCTATATTGAGGCCATTTACAGCAAATGTTGGCCCTGTGTTTTTTTTTTTTTTTGTATTATACATGAAATGATAGACTTTTTTTTTTTTGCCCTGTTTTATAAGGGGATCAGAATACCACTTACAAGGCCAGGGGAAAGTACAGGAAGAAAATCAGATACATTATTCCTGGCTTCCTGCTGTTCTTGGTCACAGCAGCCTCCCTGGAGGGGTTGCCTTTGCAGGCTCAGTTGTAGAAATCGTCCACAGGTGCCCACTGGGTGCTAAGGCAGTGTCCCAGGTGGCAGAGGCCATAGGTTGTCCTCCTGCATATTGCCAGATGCTCTGGTTGTTTTGAACCCTGTCTGGCAGGCAAAGCAGTTACCATAACAACACTCTCCCCACCATGTCCGTAGATTTTTTGCATTTTTCTTTTTCCAATCAATACCAAGGTATTCTAGGGACAGGGGAACACAGCTCTCAGAAAAGAATGTCCTCTGCTCCAGGAAGAAGGACAGGAAAGAGCAGGGTGAAGATTTGTATATTTTATGAACCTGCATCATATAAATACCTGTCTCTGGGGTAAAATCTATGTCTTTGGTTATAGATCGGTGCCTGTATCCCATGTGTCACGCGAAGGGGTGGGTCACTGGCTACCCACCCATTTGTTTTCCGGCTCCCTTCCATGTCCATCTTTTTTTCCCCCTGTACTAGAGCAGTGGCCCCAACCCTTGGCCAGAGGAAGTGCTGAGTCACGGCCGGCTGGGTTTCTGTCTCCTATCCTTCATCTCCTCAGTCTTCCCCTTGGCCTGCCAGGCCCTCTACAGCGCCGGCCCGTTTCACTATCGCGCCTCTTCCCCGGTTTCCTCCCAGGCAGTAAAGGGAAGGCGCCTTACTCTGCTTCTGCACTTCTCTTCTCCCTCGGCCTCCGCTGACCGACTGTGACCTAGGAGGCTAATTCCTCCATGTATGCTCGCTGACCGTCCTCCAGTCCTGCCCTCCCTAATCGGATTAGAGCAGTGCCTCATGCTTTGAGAAAAGTGGGATTTAACTCGACAACACTCAGAGGCTTATTTTCCCCTCATTTTAAGTCTCCAGTGTCAGACCACAGGTTGCTTGAGGTCCACGCCAGAGTGTGTAGAAACGGGAAGGTACTCTATCTTTGGCTTTGGGGACAGGATCTAGGTGTTCTGGGATCTCTCCGGTCTCTTTGCACTCCCATTAGTCTTCTCTAACTCAGAAACTTGAATCAAGTAGCTAATCTCGCTAACTAGTTCCAAATAAAGCAACCAGTATTGTTTCCCCAGCCGGGGTTAGGGGGTGGGGGTGGGAGGGAGGAGAGCGGAGAGGCGGCCCAGTCCGCTCCGTCTGGTTACTATGGCGACAGCCGCGGAGTGACCCAAGTGATACTCCCTCCCCCCTCCCAAATCCAGAGAGATGACGGCACCGCGCTGACTGCGCCAAATTCCAGCCAATGGGCGGCTGCTCCCGCCTTCCCTTCCGCCAGCTCGCCCCCTCCCCCTCGGGAACTCGATTCACAAATCTGGCCTGAGGATTTCCGGCTCCGCGACCGGGTGCCAAGGCTCTGGGCCCAGGTCGAGTGAGAGCCGAGTCCTGCCTGCCAGAGGGCATGTGGGAAGCCAGACTCCTAGGTTCTTGGGCCAAACTTCTGGAACTCGCAGCCAAAATAGCTCACACCTTACCCCGAGATTATCCGGGAGACCTTGTCGAGGCTGTGTCCCCAACTCTTCCTGCCGATCAATCCCCCGCCCTGCCGAAGCACGCCCGTCAGCACCACGGACAGCGAGCCCAGGGCCTGGTTTTTGCCCGCCCCTCCCGTTTCTCTCTGGATCTTCCTGGCTACAGTGGCAACCAGCATGGAACCCGCCAGCGCTCTGCTGAAGCAAGGCCACCTGGGGCCAGAGAATGGGGCGCTTAGCTCTGCGGCTAAGAGGGCAATGGGGAATCAGCAAGGGTCTCCTCTTTCAGCCTCAAAGCATGGTTTTCCACCTCCCCTTTCATCTCTGCCCGAGTCTGTGCCTCTCGGGTCATAAAGGGCCATGGTCTGAGTCTTGAGCAGAGAAGGGGCTCCCAGGACGAACCTAGGTGGGCGTGTGACCTAGGCAGCCTCCAGGGGCCCATTAGTGGTGACGGTTGGGCACATGGTGGGGCTGAGAGTGGCAGTCAGGTCCCACCTGAGGGTGGTGAACACAGACTTAGGCCTAGCTGGTAGGAAGAGAATAACAGCAATAGTGGCTAGCTAATTCTTCCTCAGTAGGTCAACTCATAGAAGGGGAATGACTTCTACTGTCCTTGCCCCATTCCTAAGTGGGCTGGGCATTAATGAAGAGCTAGGTCAGACAAGATGGAGGCTGGAGTGGGAGGTGTTCAATCTCACCCTTGGTTACCTCATTTCACTCTGTAAAATGGAAGCCAATTGGGAAAGGGGTAGCAGGAAAGGGGTAGCTGCCGTCAGGGACCTGACCATCCTCACTTAGGCCCCTGTCTTTAGCTCTGCTGCCCTACCGGTGACAGTTTCATGCCATCTCCCTTTCCCACCCTCCCCAGGGCCCAAAGAAAGGCCGGCGCAAAGCCATCTGTAGGCGCTTCCAGCGCTTTATAGTTCTCCGGGACAGACGGACAGACAGACAGTGCGGCCCGCGCCGTCGGCCCGCATCATTGGCACCTTGGACACAGCCCCGGGCCCAACCCAGTCCCTGGTACTTCCGTGGGAGGATTCCGGTCCCGCTCCAGTTCAGCACCTCGGACAGTTCCCGACCCACTCCCCGCCTTCCCCCCTCCCTCCGGAAACCTCGAAATAAATTAAAAGGGGTGAGGGAATAACAAGAACTTAAGGATAAGGAAGAGAGGCGCTCCTCCCCCAGAATAAGAAGAGTTTTCTTTCTCTTCCCACCCGGCCACTGAAGCGCTGCCGTCACCGCCGCCGGTGTGGTCTCCCAGATTGATTCTGCCCCCCAAAATCTCAGCCTCCAGAATGAAGCCGGCAGCCCCTTCCCTCCCCAACTCCTGGCATGCAACACGTTAGAAAAGGTAGGGAGAGGCAGTGGGGTGGGGCGAGGGGCCATCCCGGTGCTTGTCTGGGCCCATGGGACTGCGGTTGCTAGTTGCACCTCAGTGGATCCGAATTAAAAACTGACAGTCCCATTGATCCGGAGAGGGGCACACGGGGACTCAGTCTAGGGAAGAAATACAGGATGACACTGGCATAGGGAGAGGGCAGACAGGAGGGGACGGTGACACATGGTGGTAGGGAAGCGAGAATGAAAAGGGAAGATAGGGACGCAGGTGAAGGAGGAGAAACGGGGTACGGCGAGGTACGCGGAAAGGCAGAGGGAGTGATGCAGACAGCAGGAAAATGAAGACGCAGCGAGTGGGCGAGGAGACGGAGGAGCCCGCGGAAGGACGCACAGACAGGCGCAGCGGGGCAGAGGAGACCCGGGCAGGAAGGAGAGAGGGGCGCATGGGCGGACGGAAAGGGTGAAGCTGGGGGTGCCCTTCCCGCCCTCGCCCCCCCACTCCCGCCCCACGCCCAGAAAATCCGAACACCACCGCCTCCTCCGACGTGCGGGCCTCCACCTCCCGCAGCTCCTCCCCGGCCCGGCCCGCGCTCGGGGCGGCGGTGACAGCGGCGGCGGCTCCGCGGTCCCGGGAGCTTCCGAGCGGGCGTGCGTCGGGGTCTGGGGCAGCGGGCGGGCGCGGCCCCCGCGTTCCCTAGCGGTCCAGGTTCATGGTCCAGTGCTTGGCTCCGGCCGCGCAGCTGTCCCTGGCGGCCGAGGGGGTGGCGGCGGGCGCGCCCCCGCTGGGGGGGCCCCCCGCGCCGGCGGCGGCGGCCTCGCCCTCGTTCTTGAGGTCTTGAAAGACTTGCGTGAAGAAGTGGGGGTCGGCGTTGAGCCGCAGCATCTGCGGGCTGAGCCGCTGGATGAGGCGCAGGCAGCGCTGCCAGAAGCGCTCCTTGTCGGGCTCCACGAGGAAGGGCTTGAGCGGGTAGGAGATCTCGTTGCCCATGTAGGAGTAGGCGAGGTAGAGGCAGGTGAGGAAGGCGGCCTGCAGCTCGGCCGCCGACGCCAGCTCGTCCCCGCGCAGCGACTCGCGGCACAGCAGGTACACGAACACCAGGTTGGCGGGCGTGATGAAGGCCTGGTCCTGCCAGCCCTGCAGCAGCAGCGAGCGGTCCACGCCGCGGAACCAGCCCACCAGCTCGCCGGGGCTCAGCTCCTTGAGGCGGTAGCAGCGTCGGCACACGAAGTCGCCCAGGCAGCGCAGCAGCTCGCCGGTGGACGCCTGCACGATGACCCGGCGCGGGGAGCCCCCGGGCACGGGCGGCGCCGCCTGCGGGGCGGGAGGCGGCGGCGGCGGCGGCTTCCCCCCTCCGGAGCCGGGCGGCGGGGCGGCGGCGCTGCCCCCGGCCGGGGGCTCGCAGGCGGCGGCGGCGGGCACGGTGGGCACCGGCACCGCCAGAGGCTTGGCCGCGCCGCCGCCGCCGCCGTCGGGGGGGTCCCGGCCCTTGCGGAGAAGGTTCTCGCGGTTGCGCTGCTGGACCAGCGGGTCGGGGCCGGCGCTCGCCGGCTTGGGCGTCACCTTCTTGCCGCCTTTCTTCTTCTTGGCGGACGCCGCCACCAGGCGCTTCCAGGTGAGCGCCGAGATGAGCACGGACGGCCGCTTGAGCCGGCTCTCGCCCTTGCCGCTCTTGCCGGCCGGCGGCGCCCCGTAGCCCCCCAGCGCCTCGTCCCCCGCGGGCGGCGCCTTCTTCTTCTCCTCCGGCAGCCCGCCGGGCCTCCGGCCCTTGGCCGAGGCGGCGGGGGACAGCGACAGCACCGTGCCCATCCTGCAGAGCGGGGCCCGCGCCCGGGCCCCGGCGGGCACCCTGGGCGGCGCCGCTGCTGCTGCTGCAGCCCCGGGGGACCCGGCGTGGGGGGCCTAGCCCCGGCCCCGGCGCGCGCACCGACAGGGGAAGGAGCTGCTGGCGGCTCCGGGTCTGAGCTGCGCCAGCTGCAGCGTCGGCCCCACCCCTTGGGCCCCTGCTTTCCCCGCGCCGCGCCCCGCCTCGTACAGCCAATCCTCGCCAGAGCTGCTCTCCTGACCGGCAGCTCCTTCGACCAATAGAATCTCAAATTCCATGCCTAAGTCCCGCCTTATATCCCACCCTCTGTCCTAGGTCCTTTCCCTTCACCCGAAGGGGAAAATGGGAAAGTGGGAGGAGGCGGCTGTCTTTTGAGGGTCTCCCAGGGTCAGAGCCGGGGAGGAGACGAAGAAGGCTGCTCCCATCTGCTCCAGGTCCTAGGGCCGTGGTCGGCTTGCTTTGATGCACTGGGTCGCCGTAGCAGAAAAGCCACGGGAACAGGTTTCCTTTCCTCCGCCCCATCTTTGGGGGTGTGTACAGGGGGTGCCACCTGGCAGCAGGTGCCCTCAGCCCGACACCCCCATCCCAGCTGGGTCGCGCTGCACTGGCTCCTCCAATCTGACCGCACGATGGGTTTCCGGGTCGCGCTTCCACCCCCACCCCAGGCCACTAGGGAGGGGGCAGCAGACACATTCTTACTCTTCTTGTTGATGGAGAGAGGTGGCAGCTAAGACTTCCTGCAAGTCAGAACCTGCTTCCTTGGGGGTCTTTGTTTAGGCAAGAGGGGCAGGAGGGGGAGTAAGACCCTAGGATGTGTCCCCATACGATGCTGAGCCACAGCTCTGCTCCCTGGGCGGCTCCTCTTGCTTTGTTGCCTCCAGTAACCCACTGACACCGACACGCAGGTGGGTGATGGATGGTTGGTTCTTAGAAAAACACTGGAAACTGGATCGGTGGGTATTCCTGGGCTTGGGCAGTGGTTGGGGTGTTCTGTGTGGAAAAAGGCCCATGAAGTTGACCCAGTGCTTGGTCCAGGCTGAGGTGAATTTTTGTTATGAATGTTTCTTGCTGCTCAGGTCCCACTGTCCCCGGCGCCAGTACTGACCTTTTAGCCTGCGTCCTATCTGTGTCTCTCTGGGTGTGTTTGTTCCCTCCTCTATCCCAGCCTCTATCCTGGCTTTTGGACTCTAGTTCTGGGCCTGTTCAATATGTCTTATAGACAGTGTCCTTCCTGTTCTGTGGCTGTCCATCACAGGAGTCTTTGTTTCTTAGGTGGACTTTGGGCAGGAGTATGAGTTTAATGGGGAGAGGAGGCTCTGCCTGTGAATTCAGTAAAACGCTTAGATGTCTCTGGAGTGGCCTCCCTGTTTCTCATAGATCCAGTGCAGCTCCAAGGATCCACCAATCCTGTCAAGGCCAGGGTGTGCATACATTGCAGGGTCCCCCCAGGCTGCAGCTCTAGCCAGCAGAGGCTCCAGTTTTTCTCACCTGACTCACTCATAGTGGCCTGGTTGTCTTGATTCCCCATACCTTTACTATGGCCAGGGTCACACACAGACTTGATTCTTTTCCCTGGGAAGTTGTAATAGGGTCTCTCCAGCTTCCTTGCATCCAATTTTCATTCTCTTGTAGCTCAATCTGACCTGCTGAACCTCTTATCCACTAACACCCCCCCACACACACACTTGCAGGAAAATGTTTCTTCTTCTCCACCCCTGTAATTGGTCCAACTTCCTCCTACAAGGCCTTCTGAGTGAGCCTTTATTTGACACCAAAGGAACGGTTGGCTCCACTGGTAGTTAAGGACAAGCCCCACAGAGACTGAGTTGCCAGCAGAAACACGGGGCATGTGGATCCTCCCAGCTCTGCTCTCAGGAGTCTTCTGCTGACGTAAGGCCTAGTGTTGGTGTCATTTAGCAAAAGATCATACAGGTATCACTGCTGTGCTACTCCTACCCCAGGCCCAGCTGTGACTTCCCATTGTCCTCTTGGTCAGAATCAAGAATTTCTTCCTCTGCTTCAACGTCCCCAAATCAGGTGTCTTATCAAAGGGTCTCACTCCCCTCTTTTTGCTCTTCACCTTGCCCTGCCTCAGACCTTCTTTCTGGTTCATTTGTGCACCTCCTTTGCTCTGGTTGTCACTCTTAAACCTCTGTGCCAGAACAGGCCAGGACTCTCCATCAGATCACCACTGTACCCCTGCGGAGTTCTTGAAATCCTGCTTCCTCCAGGAAGCCTTTCTGGAGTGCCCAGCAACTTAGTTAAAGGATACACAGACCTCTCAGTTAAGAAATAGCCAAGATGTGCAGGATGAATATGGATAGAATTTTAAAGGACAAAAAAAAAAACCCTAGTTAAAACAGTTCCATAAAGAGTTAAAGAGCAACAACATAGCTGTTACATATAAGCTGGAGGCAACGCGGGATGAAAGGGAAGGGGATTATATGTCTATAGGGTAAAAGCTGAAGGGAATAAAAGTAGTAAAGCCAAGAAGACTCCGTGGAGTGGGTGGGCTTTACCAAGCAGCAGTAACTCTACTGCCACATCTGCAAGTGTGCTTCTCTGTGTTTCTCTTCTGGTCATTTCCAATACATTCCTCTGCACAGTGTGGGCTGTGTCAGTTTCCCCTAGAGGGGAAATCCCCTGAGGTTAGGCTGCCTGTATGTCCCCATCACTCTGTAGTTTACTTACGTACAACAGCAGTCTGTCTAAATAACATGTCATTGCCAGGTGTGGTGGCGCACACCTGTAATCCCAATACTTGAGAGGCTGAGGGAGGAGGCAGGGAGTTCAAGGCCAGCCTGGGATACAGAGTGAGTTCAAGGCCAACTTCAACTGCATAGCAAGACCTTGTCTCAAACTGTAATGTGTCATTCCCAAAGGCTTTTTAAGGCAAAACTGCAGGCTCAGACCAAGAACTGCAGGGCCCCATGGTCTTAGCCCCTGCAGGACTGTGGTCTTAGTGATGAGGATCAACACCAGTTTCACCTGAGAAGAGCCTCACTCACCTATCTGTGTAGGTGAGGCCCATCTTGAAGGGAATTCTCCTGCAATGCAGCCCAGATTTTTCCTCCCTTTGGCAGCTCCTCTCTGAGGGCCAACAGTCGGGGAAGGAGGAGTCAGAAGTTCTAGTCCTGGTCAGGTAGTTGTGTGACCTTGAGGAAGTCATTTCAGCTTTCTGACTCTGTTTCTCCATGTGTGAGATTCTGCACAGTTTACTTTTATTATCAGATAAAAAGTGACTATTAAAGGAATAAAATAGTGTTTTAGAAACTGTGCTGAAAGAGCATTTCTAAAATTGCTTCAGTTCTACTGTTTTGATTCTAAATCAAACCTAGCCTACAAATCTGTTTCACTCTCTAGCTCTCGCCATATCTGGTTCTCCCTAATCTGTTTCTGTCTGCCAGGCTCAGCCTTTGTGTGCAGTGTCCAAGTGAAGCCTGCACTTCTGCAGTTCAGCCTGGGAGACAAAAGAGAGGGGAACATAGGCTCCCAGAATGTAACTCTTCCTAGGTCCCCCTAAGCTTTAGATGGCTTCTCCTAAAGGTGGAGAGGCAGTGAAGACCGAGGTGCAAGGTCTTCCCAAGAAGCATGAAGTCCAGAAAACCCAGACCCTAAGGGCATTGCTCCCCCATGTGTACAAGGGGCGCCTATGAAGAGGGCAGTAGCAACACAGGTTCTTAACACAGCGGGGAGGGAGACCCAGTTTGTGCACCTGGATGTCTGGATTCTGCTCCCCACCAAAGATCCTTCAAGGATCTCACACCCCTGCCCCAGCCCCAGCTCTCAGCTCCCATGGTGTGTAAAGGGGGAAGGTATGCACCAACCCCATCCCTCTCCCTTACTCAGGGAAGTTGGGGTGGAGAGATAGTGGAGGGGAACAGAACCTCTCCCCAGGTAACAGAGGAGAGCAGGGAGAGAGGAGATGAGCAAAGAGATGAGATGAAACCAACAAAGGAGGTGCCACTAGCTGCAGGATGGAGACGCCTCCATTCTCACCTCTTTGCCAACTGCAGGCTCCTTGCTAGAAGGATTTAATTAAGGAGCCCAAATGCAAGTTTTTTTAAGGTGGAAAAGAGGATTGGAAGCATAGAGGGGAAATGTGATGCCCTGGGGAGAAAGAAGGGACCAATTCTGAGATGGTGGGGGGCCCAAGATGAAGGGAAAGAAAGGATAGAGGTGAGTGGGGGGCTACTTTCCCTCTCACTTGAGTGCTGCTTCCTTCCCTGATGTCAGTCCTCTCCCACCCTCATCTCTGAGCTTCCTCCCTGGCTGCCCAGCTCCTGCTTTCACCCTGCTTTACTGCCCCAATGAGAGCAACCCTCCCTGACTAACCCTCCCAGCTCTCCCAGCACTGTTTCTCAGTTTACTTTCTCCCACATCCACCAGGCCCCTTTCTGGCCTCCTCCCTTTCACCCCACACCCCAAGCATCACTCCCACTTTTCTCCTCATCGGTGCCCAGGATAGCACTACAGATGCAGGAGCAGATCTAGAAGGACGGGGGTGGTGGCTGTTGCTTGGCTGAGATATTCTTAGCCTGTCTGGGGGCTGGAGCTGAAATCAGCGTTTCCATCTCAACCAGGCAGGTGGCTGCTTGAAGCTGCCGATGTGGCTGGGTCTTCACCTAGTGCCACCTCCCTTACCCCATCTTGATTTCACAATGTGAGTACAGACTCTGAGAAGCCTGCCTTCTCACCCCTGCGCACTAGCCCAGGAGGTTCCCACTGCACCTGGCCTAGCCCCGCATGCACGGTCAGAACCCCAGCTCCTGGGGGCTCTCCGGGAAGGAGGAGGGCCCTTTCAGGACTCAGCTTGGATGAGGCCCAGAGGTGCACACAGCCTGCTCCTCTCTGCTCCAAGGCCCACTTTCATCTGCCCTCAACAACCCCTGCAGGGTAGTTGGGCCCTAGCCAGGAACTATGAGAGCCTTTCTTATCTTGATTTATAGGAGTCACTCTTGAGAGGGGCTGACCCCTGCAGCCCAGGCCTCCTTTGGAACCAAACAAAGGGCTCACTGGCCCAGATTCCTTCATGAGCAGAGGAAAGACCCAGGGAGAAATCTGACTCCTTTACATGTAGCACAAAAAATGATTACCAGCTATCCAGAGACCTACAGTGTATGAGACTCCTAGTGGGTTCTGGAGGCACTCAGGCCTGAGTTCCAATCAAGCTCCTCCACTTAGGAGCTGGGGCCTCTGGGTAAATTTCTTAATTCCTCTGAGGTCTGTAAGAATGGCCCATCCTCATCTGGTTATTGTAAGATTTTCATTGGATCTTAGAATTATTAACAAAGCTTGTAGATCACATGCACATACTGATGGATTACTGTTCAAAAATGTCAACTGTTATAAGCAGAGCATTACTTTTACAGAGCAGGAAAAGCTTGCTTGACCTACACAAGAAGAATGTTTTTGTTTTTCTTTTTTTCATCTCACTAGAGCCTGGGTGAGACTCTCTTTTTGTTTGGTTTCTGACACCCAAATATATTGCTGTTGTCTCTTCTCAGCCACTATACTGGCAGTCACTGAGAAGTCAGAAGGCCCTGGGAGGCTTGCCCGATTTCGTTCCTGAGGTCTGGAAGCCCTCCATGTATCAGCACGTGTATCAGTCCCACTGCAGGGCTTATTAATCCTGTGACGTGTTGTGTGCTGGCCCCAGGTTCTGACCATTCTCTGGCTGTTCATGACACACACTGCATGTCTCTGAAGTCCCTATGGATAGTCAATTCTGCTTTTCTAGGGTTTGAAGGAAAGTGGTTTTGCAAAATTATAAAATTCATGTGAACGAATACTTTTGAGTAGCTTATAAGGGACTGGGGTAGATGGTGGGAACAAAAAAAGTATGAGAAAGGGATCCAGCTTCCAAAGAATGTACAACATAGACGAGAAAATGCTAATAATAGTAGCAAAATGATCAGCGCCTTAGGATCAGTTACAGGGGATGAGATTTGCCAGCTCCACTAATCCTGCCCAACCCCCTCCAACTTCCATCACTACGGCTAATCCATCTCCAGCTTGTCCTAAATTCTCATGAGCAGGGAGTTAAAACCAACTCTTAACAGAAGTCCACTTGGTACTAGGTCCTCTTCAGTCTGTGGCCTTCCACGTCCAACCTCAAACAGTTATGATAAGCACTTTTCCTGAGGTAGAGTCAGACCCCAGGAACTGCCTATGCTCAGGTGCAAAAATTCGACCCCCAAACATGACAGAGGTTAATGAGTGACTCTTGTGAAGCGCCTGGTGGGACTGCTGACTGCTCCACTGTCTTTGTCAGATAGGAGCTACTTCTCTTTACCTCTTAGTTGTCCAGGAATAGGGGAAGGTGGGAGATGGCTTTTGAAACACATTCATTAATTTACACCTGGCTCCAAAATCTATAGGCAACTCTTTATGGTGATCTCCTCCAAGTAAAAGGCTTTCCTATTTTTACAAGCTAGAGACCTATATAGCTTTATTTTTAATTTTGAGTATGGAACAGAAAGGAGTAAGATGGCCCACTACATTAGTGGTTTCTAAACTAACACCTGGGGGATTATTATTTGTGTACATGTGTACGTGCGCGTGCACGTGTGTGTGTGTGTGAGAGATGGTGGCACTCAGGATTGAAACCAGGGCTTTCACACTGAACTACATCTCATATATATGAAGTTTTGAGACAAGTCTTGCTGAGCTGCCCAGGCTGGGCTCAAGCTTGCTGCCACCCTCCTGCCTTAGTCTCTCACAGTGCTCAGATGACAGATGTGCTGTCACACTCGGCCCAGGAGAATTTTGTAAACACAAAATCTCTGGGCCACATCTCATACTCACAGAATCATATCATCATCAGTAAGTTCAACATGGAATCTGTGTAAGAAAAAATTAAGAAGGAGATGGCTGAATCCCACCTGTCTTTCCAAGGAGCATCACTGTATCTGCTAGTCAATAGCCACCCCCCCACTTTTTGGAAAGAATATCATAATTTACCTTTAGGAAATCACCTCTCCTGCAATTTCAATCTATGTGGTTTACATAGTGTTAACACCTTCCTGAACCCCAAAGGTAGACACAAGACATGGAGCTGACAAACTTCCACCCTGGTCTCAATGGTTCAGGGACAGGGCTGGTGACTCAAACCAGTTCAGTGAGACTGAATTCTTAGGGTTTTGCTAGGACTACTGGAAAAGTGAAACTTTCCTTCCTCTGAGTTTGCTGCACTGATGGGATGAAAGATGGGCTTCTAGTGAGTCTCTTGCCCCTCCATAAAGAGGGGTTACCTGAGGTAATACTTAGGAAGAGTAGAGCCAACAGACGGAGAGACAGATTCCCAATACAGCTTTATCCTGATGTAGTTGCGAGAGCCAATACAAAACTCTCCTTAGATCTTTTCCTAATCTTAAGATAATTGAAGTTGCAAACCTAATACATGCAAAGAAAAATATCCTGATATAGATTTCTGTCTAGAAATTTTCCATGGGCAATCTTTCTGTAAATTCAGAGAAGTACCTGTTTTTATGCCTCAGGTGTGCGGTCCCTTTATATATGACAGTGAATCTGAATCTGGGTAAGGCGCTGTTGACCTCAACTTAGATTCTGACCATAAGACCTCATTTCCTGCTGGATTCCTCCAACATCCCTGCTCAAATCATAGCTAGTGTTCAGATCTCAGTGACCTTTCTTCAAAGTAAAACTTCAACACAGGAAAGCTATTTCCCTACAGCCTACACAAATATCACATTTTTCTTCTGGGCTGCTGCCAGGCTGCATTCTGTAGGTATCAACTTCCTGCTTAAGTAAATTGTGATTGTTCACCTTCTGTTTTGCTTCTGAATCGCATTTGCCTTCAACCATGTATGAGACAGCTGTGGCCACACAGAACAGCCCAGGGGTGCTGGGCACAGGGATAGGGATGGGCTGGTGCTTGAATCTGCCCTGGAGTTCTCTCGTTTAGGTCTCCTTGTCTGGCCTGTTTGGGGGCAGCTTTCTTGGGAGAGTGGCTAGAGCTTTGATCAAACCACAATTACTCATTACAACTGATTTGCATCTATCTTTTTTTTTTTTTTTTTTTTTAAGCTGCAAGGCTGTTTATTTTCAAGTAACAGTGCTCCGGGGTTTAGCTTAGTTGGCTAAGGTCCCACCCTGTAAACGTGAGGTTGTGAGTTCCATCCCAGATGCAGAAAAAAAAAAAAAAAAAAACTATTTTCAAGCAACAGAACAATATTTTCCTATCCAACATGGGATTCTATGAGTACTTAGACCTTGCTATATTTTGGCTCTTAAATGTCTCTGAAAAGCCTATGCGTTAAAGGCTGGCTCCCCAGAACTGTATTGGGAAATGGTGAAACCTTTAAGGGTCAGGACCTAATTTGTGGTCTTAGATCGCTGGGTTTGTAACACTGAAGGGAATAGTGGGATCTCATTGTCTTCTTTTGCTCCTCTGTCATGAGCTGAGTGGTTTTGCTCTTGTGTGGGTATCTGCCATGACATGCCATCAGCGCCCCAAAGAAATGAGACCAACCGATCAGACTGAAATCTCTAAAATGCTAAGCCAACACAAACTTTTTAAAAATAACTTGATTATTTCAAGTATTTGTTACGTTGCCAAAAAGATGACTAATGTGGTTATCCACTTATAATTCAACATTTTTCCTTCTCATTCATTTGGTCAATAAAAATTTGCGTGTACAAGAAGTGCTCATTTGGTTAAGTCTGACTTCTAGGCTGATCGTATTGGAGTAAAGGACCGGTCAGTCTTAGTAGTTGTGAGTCTGCTTCCCAAAGGTTATGTGATGTTTTTGGAGAATGAAAAGTCTAGCTCTGTCCTTTGAAGGAAGCCCAAGTCCACAGAATCCCACAAAGTCCAGCCTCTCTAGTAGGCTGTGACTAAGCACCAGGATTCTGTAAAGTTGCTATGCAATATATAAGACATGCAAAAAGATACACAATTAAAACAATATCTCTATCATCTAGTTTAAATAATAAAATATTTTCTATACAATTTAATCCCTCTCATCTTCTCTCCAATAACCTGCCCTTCCTACCAAGCCCCTCAAAATTACAATGTTCTAAATCTGGTATTTACCTTTCCATATATCTATATCTAGAGATAGATACAGATACAGATAATATACAGACATAGATATTCTGTTTTAGCAAATGTGTGCATGGTTTATTGTTATATAACAATGAACCCAAATTTACACATTTAAAGACTCAAAACAATATCCATTTACTAATTCACTTGTGCAGGTCAGAAATTCAGGTGGACTTGACTCAATTCTTTGCTTAGTATTTCTCAAGGCCAAAATCAAGGGATGGGCTTTTATCTGGTGGTTCCAGAAAGAGTCAGTTTCCAAGCTCGTTCAGGTTGCTGCACTTTCTGTGGTTGTTGGACATTTCTTCCTTGCTTTTAGAAGCTGGGGGCTGCTCTCAGCTCTGGAGCCTGCCCACATCCTCCATCACTTTACCTCCTCCATTGTGAAAGTCAGCAGTTGTGCGCAGAATCCTTCCCATCCTTGGAATGGTTTATTTCTATTTCAGTGGCTAGCCGAAGGAAAGTTTCCTTTTAGAGGGCTCGTAAGATCAGGAAAGTTAGGCCTTCCCAGATAATCTCTCTTTTAAGCCTAACCGATTAGTAACTTTAATTACATCTGGAAAATCTTTTTGCCATAAAATGTAATATAATCAATCATAGGAGTAACATGGGGGAGACCATGAAGGCTACATTAGGATTCTATTACTATATCTCCATGATGTATCTAGCTACATCTACTCATCTGCCTAGAGACAGCTGTTCATACTTTAACTTTGTGTAAGTAAAAACATACCATAGCTCTATTCTTCTGAAACTTGCTTTGTTTCCTTTTAAATTAGGTTTGTAAGATTCATCTTTGTTAATAACCTTGCTGATACTGATTTTTCCTGCTACATCAATTTCCCTATATGGGTATAGTAAGTTTTATTTGTTTGTTCTTCGGTGCTTGTTATTTAGTTTTGTTATCCATCTTTATCATTATGAACCATATTGCTATAAATACTAATTTACATGTCTGTGGTGCACATGTACAGTCATTTCTCTAGGACTATGCCCTAGCAATATATTGCTGGGTTACTGGGCATGCATAGTTGTCAACTTCGCTAATACTACTATATTGTTCTCCTAAGGGTTGTACCAGTCTACACCTCACGACCACCTGTAAAGTACAGAAGTCCCTATAGCTCTGTCTCTCCTATGATATTGTCAGATTTTTTATTTTGTTCCCTCTTTTATATGTGAAATAATTTGTTGTAGTAATGTGAATTTTATTCAACAAATACTTATTAACTGTTACTACATATCAGGCAGTGAACAAAATAGACAAAGAGCCTGTCCTATAGATTGGAAAGGCCAAATACACATACGTACACTGTCTGTAGTGTGTGTGTGAAGACTTTACAAGATCCTGTATAATTATCTCTGCACTAGCCATGTTGGAACTTGGGATGCTGGGAAAACAAGCAGCGAGCTCACCACTCTGGTAAGCAGCTGTGAGCCTTCCAGTGTGGACTAAGAATCAAACATCCAAACCCCCCCGCCCCCCGCTGCCTGTTAGCAAGTGGGAGCCAGAGATCTGAGTATCTTTTGGGAGGATCAATGTATGCAATATAGAAAATATGGGGGATTTCCTTCTACCATCTCTTAGAAGGCAAATATCTTTATCACTGTTTTGCTCTGTTTTGATTAATGGTATTGCTCTATTCAATATTCTGTTTTTATAGGTTCAGTATTTCCTTCCATTTTGCTGTACCTGATTGAAAGAACAATCATTGTGAAGAAAACTAGATATACTATTGTATGTATTACTGTTATCCTGGTAACCTGCTGTGAAGTTTCATACCAATTTCACTACATTGGCTTTGTTCTGTCTTGTTCTGCTGTATTTTACTACATTCAAAATAATAATAATTTTTTAAAAAGAGAGATGACAAAGTAACAAAATATCCTCCAAAAACTCCCAACTCCCCTAAAGCTGATCCATGGGGAATGCATGAGGAGAAACACAAAAACAAAGCAACAGAATTATACCAGTTGATTAAAAAGTAAATAACAATGAAACAGATTAGTAAGGTACTGAGCAAGTTTAAACATAATATAACTAAACAGATAATGACTTAAAAAGCAAAAGGAGGAAAAGAAAGTGCTCTAAAGGATATAACTGCATGTATGTTTGAGCGTGTAGGATTGATAACCATGTTGCTAAGTGTTTGTTGGATCATTAAACAGAACTGTTTGCAGCCTCACTGTTTGAATGTCCACTTTGTATGCTTTAATTTTGTAACTTGCACAACTATATGCGAGAAGACAATATGTAATTTACCAACTAGTGATTTCTTACTGTTTATTTTTTTTCTGAAATTCTGTATTGTTTCTACCCCTTTTTCTGTTTTGCTTTTTTCTCTTTAAATAAAATTTTTAAAAAACCATCTCTGTAACTCTGCCTCTTCAGTCTCACTCTTGGCTCTGCCCCACCACAATGGTTTTTGCATTGCACTGGCTTCTTCCTCTTCTCACAACACTCTCTTAGTTATAGCCACAGATTACTTCCTCATCTCACTCAAGTCTTGTTAAAAAACCATCAGCTTAATGAAATCTACCCTAATACACTGCTATGGACTACACCACGTTCCCCAGCATTCATATGTTAAGATGCATTTGCCAAGGTGAAGAGTATTTTCAGATGAACCTTTGGAAGATAAGATTAGATGAGGTCCTGAAGGGGAGGACACAACTTGGATGTTGCCTTCTATAGGAAACCTTCCTTGAATGTTCTCCATTCCCTCCTGTGTCCCCATAGTGTCCAGATACTTAGCCTCCACTCTTGGCATATGAAGTTGTTTGTTGTTTTTCGAGACAGAGTCTCACTATGTGGTTCAAATTGGCCTTGTGCTCATTCTGTAGCACAAGCTGGTCTTGAACTTGCAAGGATCCTCCTGCCTCAGGCTCCCAAGTGCTGGGATTACAGGTGTGCGCCATCACACCCAGCCATATAAAGTGTCATAATCATTTTACACCATTATTTCCTTCATACATGGTAACCTTCTAGAAGACCATAATGATTTCTCATTTGGCTTTATGCCTCCATGCCCAGGACAATGATTTTCCTAGTAAATCACAAAATGGCAAAAGTATATTGAATATTTACCATGCAGCAGGTATTCTTCTGTGTTACATGTATTGTGAGCTTCATATGTATCGTATCAGGTCAACAACCCTATAAGGATATTGCTATTATCATTTATCTTTTACAGAGGAAGACACCGAGTCACAGAAAGAATTAGTAACTTGTCTAAAAATGACAACTGAATAGTTGTGAGACTAGGATTTGAACTTTGGCTGTCTGGCTCCTGAGCTTGTCTTTGTAATATCACACTGATACCTACACAAAACTCTTCTGCAAAAACTATGAAATCTAAGCTTTAGGGACTCACTTGGCCAGACCCATTCTGAGGTCCTGGATGGGATCCTGGTAACTTTATGAAAAGCCAGTATTTTAGCCCAAACTCCTTAGGACTGCAGTCTCCACTCAAACTTCCCCTCTGTCACACATTCTCTTGTGCTAGAAGGTGCTGAAACACCACAGCCACTACATTTGGGATATCATTTATTTAACTAGGATGTAGTGTGGTGTATTCATTTCTGAGGACTACTATGACCAATTACGACAGTCTTGGTGGCTTCAAACAACAGAAACTTCCCTCTCATGGTCCAAAATCCCAGTGTCAGCAGCATTGGTTCCTACTGGAGGCTCTGGTGGAGAAGCTGTTGCATGCTCTCTGCCAGCTTCTGGGAGCTGTGGCAATCCTTGTCGTTCTCAGGCTTGTCACTGCACCCCTCCAAGCTCTGCCTGTCTCCACAGCATCTTCTCTGGGCCTCAGTTCTTCATCTGCCTGTCTCTTATGAGGGTACATGTCCCTGGATTTAGGGCCCACTACAAATCCAAACTGACTTATCTCAGGATACGTAATTACATCTGCAAAGACCATGTGACCAAATAAGGTCCTAATTGTGGAATCCCCAGGTCAGGACACAGATGTTATCTACTTGGCACTCAACCCATGCAGTAGGCAGTAAGTGTAATAAGCAGATGTTTCTGTATGTAGTTGATTATTGTATGAATCTTCCAGGAATATAACTAGCACCTACTCACTTTGCCAGCTGGCCCAAAATCACAAAGCATGCGAGATCTGAGGTTGTATCACAGAACGGATGTGTCCTACAACACCAAACCAGAAGTGTGTGAGTAAACAAGATTTCACACATGTAGGATTCTTCCAGCCTTCAGGCACATGAACTTTGTAAGTGGAGAATCCAGTTCTCACTGACACAAAAATGGGACTCACCAGTTATCAGGAATATATACATATTTGGTGATATTCTGAAAACATAAGCTCATATTTGAAAGAAACTTAGCAGTGTTTCTGAATTAGATAACAATCTTAAATTTTTACATTATCAATAAGTTCTGAAGCCCAAATAAGCTTTTGAAAGCTATGGAAGAAAAAAACAGCTGGGCATGATGGTATACACCTGTAATCCCAGGACTCCAGGAGGCTGAGGCAGAAAGATTGCAAGTTTGAGTTCAGGTGGGCAATTTAAGGACTTAGCAAGACTCTGTCTCAAAATAGAAAATAAAAAAGGTCCAGGGATGTAGCTCAGTGTGACGGTTCTGGGTTCAATCCTTAGTACTAAAACCGGGGCTGGGGATTTAGCTCAATGGCATAAGCGCCTGCCTTGCAAGTGCAAGGTCATGAGTTTGATCCCTGGTACAAAAAAAAAAAACAAACTTTTTTTTGATCACTCATGCTAGAAGAAGACTGAATCATTGATAATTACAAAATTATTGTCATAGGAAGATGTGATTGCAGGAGACATAGCCAAAAAATGCAGTTTTTAAGAAGTATTACAGAGGAATGTTGTCTTACTTTTTACTCATTGCTGGGACAAAATGAAGGAAGAAAAGGTTTATTTTTTACAGTTCTTGGAGGTTTCAGTCCATATTAGGTTGCCTCCAAGGCAGGGTGGCATGGTGGGGCAGCCATCATGGCTGCCACAAACAGCAAGGTGGAAACCAGCCAGAGAGTGACACACACCTTATTCCTGCCATTACATCATATCCTGGCTCCACCCCTAGGTGGTGTAGCATTCACACCACCAATCTGAGTGCTGGACAACAAACCAATCACAAATGCTAGATTTGGTTAAATTCATAATTCACCAGGCTTGGGAACCACTAACATAAACCATGACACATGTGTCAATCAGTTAACTGGTTAAAAAAAAAAAAGACCATGTCACCCGTCATACCAATTACTCAGGAGGCAGAAGCAAGAGACTTGAAAGTTTGATGCCAGGTTGGGTAACTCAATGAGACTGTCACAAAATACAAAATAGAAAATACGGCTGTAGATGTAGCTCAGCTCTCCATAGGATCAATCCCCAGTACTGAAAAAAAAAAAAAGTTTTCTGTGGATTTTTTTAAAGAATTTATAATTGCTTGTGATTTCTTTTCTCCTTTTTCTTCTCCTTTCTTTTGAGATAGGGTCTTAGTACGTAACCTAGACTGGCCTTGAACTTGCAGTGATCTTTCTGCCTCGGCTTCCAGAATGCTAGAATTAGATTATTTTTCTCATTCTAAACAAATATTAATTTTCCTAATACTATATTTACAACTTTATAATTTCATTTATTTAGTTAGTTATGAGACAGTGTTTCACTGAGTAGTTCAGGTTGGCCTTGAACTCACTATGTAACCCAGGCTAGTTTCAAACACAGCAGTCCTCCATGGTGTACCACCATGCCTAGCTTTATACTATCCTTTAAAAAAAGATTTCATACATTTATTACTGAACCAATCCACTAGTGCTGATCAGAGAGAAAAAAAAAAACCAGATTCCCAATTTAACATGTCCAACTATGGAGATAGTGCTGACACTTTCAGCTTAATATGGTTAGATGACTGTGACCTGGATACAGAATAAATATATGCCATCTTATGACCTTTACATAGAATAAATGTGCTGTCCTCATGTACAGTTTTGTATAGCTGCAGCTTGGTCTTCCTCTAGTGTCTCCTTTTGGAGTTGTACTTGATTTTGTTACCAGTTTTCAGGCGAATCCATTGAGGAAGATGTTTTTGCTTTTGCTTCTTGGATGCGAACTATTTGATACTGAAAGTCCTGTGAGAAGACATGTTGAGGATCAGAGGAAACTGTGCACCATGATGGCAGAAAAAGCAGAAGAGCGCACTCTCTTTTTTAAGAAGGGCCCTGAAGACTGCATGACCTTCAGGTTCCACAAAACCATCCTTTGCTCCTTTGAATAAGACCTGGGTAGGAATTCACACCTCGTTTTCATCATTACAACAAAGGAAGGTATTGGTCATTCCTCCTGCAGTAGGGGTTCCCTGCCTGCTCTGTGTACCTACCCTCAAGACAACCCCTCTGGAATAATTACAGTTCTCTTTATCTTGCTTATTAATTGGTGCTATTATATGAACTTCTTGCTTGAGGATAAACTGCCAATATGATGCCCCACAACCCACGAATACTTTAGTGTATATTTCATAGGCCCCTCTTAGAGCATTTAGGCTGCTAGAACAAAATATCAAAAATGGATAGTCTTGAACCAAATAACTCAGAACAACCTGCAGTCTTATGTTTTTTTTGTTTTGTTTTGTTTTGTTTTACTTCACTGCCCATGATTGAATCATGTCAAATTATCATTATTGGAGAAACAATGGCCTCATTTTATTTTTATTTCATTTTTTCCTTTTCCTTTGTTATGTTGTATTGCTTTGCTTTGTATTTTGCTTATTTCATATTTTCTCACCACTCTCTTTACCTACTAGTTCGTTCTCCCTCCCATTAAAGGCACTCAGCTCTGTTACATGTATTTAATGCTTGTCTTTTAAATCTACTTTCTATAAGATTTTTAGACATACCTATCTCACTCATACAAAATCTGTGTGACATTAATTATATAACATACATAGTATTAAAATTGTTTTATAATTTATTTAAGTAATGTGCTGTAAATCTGTTACTTTCCATACTCTGATTTAACATTCTTTCTTTGAGAAATTCCATGCTGAGGTACATAAAGTTAGTTCACACTTTTGAACTCTGAAGCAGAGTCTGCCCTGTACACTTGTCAAACTTCACCTTTTCTATTCTCTATTTGCAGTCATTTGAGTTACTGTCAGTTTCTTGCTACTATCTGTTAGCAGAAATAAATGTACCAACAAAGCATTCTCTTTAGAAAATGATGGGTGGGGACAAAAAAGGACAATATTTATGAATTGTAGAGACATTCTTTTTCATGTATAGATTTTATTCTTTAAATCTGTTTTAAATCAAAGAAAAAAGCAGAAAGTACAGAATTACTTTCCATCTCTCAGTCCCCTTCCCATTTGCAAAAGATCTATCTCCCTATTTCCTAATTTTTGTTTTTCAAGGACACTAATCCTATTCATGAGGACTCCAACCCAGTGACCTATTCACCTCCTAAAGCCACTACTTCCTAGTACAAAGGCCTTGAGGTTAGGATTTAAACATGTGGGAGGGACACAGGCATTCAGTCTATTGCAAGGACTTTCTCCTACACCTACAATGCAACCATTAGAAGTCAGAAATTAATGCCCACACATTACTACTAAATAACATATACATTTATTCAAATTTCACCAGTTATCCAATTAAGGCCCTTTTCTAGTTCCAGGAACCAATCCAGAAACTCACATCTGCTAGCTTCTCAACAGTAAGGCATTTTTTTTTTTTTGAGACTATGTGAATATTCCATTCCTCATGAAATTTTGAATTAATTAATTTACTTGTCATACTAGTAAATTCCTATTTTATACAATGTGTTATAATCTGTTACTATCTTTATTTTGATGTTCATACTGTCCCAGATTTGGTCAGTGAGACCTCCTGTGAGCTAATTTCTTGTGCCCCTTTGACAGAGTGGATATAATTCGGTGAAACCTCTCATTCTAAGCCAATCCTCCAACATTCACACTAATTTTATCTTTTTTTCACATTTCTTAACATTCTTCTCCAACAAGGAGAACCTAGCTCTCCCCACCTCTTTTTTCCCCCAAGCTATTTCTTCACTGCATTAATTTCTTTCTATGTTACCAATCTTGTGTCATCACCACTTTGTCTCCTCCCCGAACCGCCTAGGAATGCCCCTCTAGCTCCTTGAGATCTGATACCTGCACCAGATCAATCCCATTGGGAAAGCTCTTCTCTCTTTACACAGGATCTGATGCTTTGTGCCACATAAGCCCTCATATAATATCCTCGTCCATCCTCCTGGTCCCTAATACCCTCTACTGGACTCTTGTCCCTGGGGATGCCTTCTGCAGCCCATTCTGGATCCTATACCCCAGGTTCCCTTCGTGTGCAGCTGCTCTTCTCACCCACATTTAGGCTGAGACACCATGAAGGGCATTCTCCACATCAAGCATCATAATAATAGTAAACTATTCTGGGCCAGGGATACAGCTCAGCAGCACAGCGCCTGCCTGGCAAACACAAGGTCCTGAGTTTGATTCCTGGTACAAAAAAAAAAAAAAAAGTAAACTATTCTAAGATTTCCTCATGATAATAGGACCAAGACAAGAATGTCACTATCATTATTTCTATTCAGCATTATAATGGGAGAGCTGAGCTAAAAAGAAAGAAGAGGTATAAAAATGGAAAGGAGGAAAATAAAATTATTCATTATTCAGAGACTATATGATTGTACATGAAGAAAATAAAAAATACTAGACAGAATAAACAAATGAATGTAACAAGATCACTCATCACTAGACACAAGAACCAACATTTTAAAATTTTACTATATTTCTATATGCAAACAATAACAATTATGATCTAGAATTTTAATAATTTATAGCATCAAAAATGGTATACCTAAGAATAAATTTAGTAAAAGATATTCAAGATCCTTCATGCAAAACTAACAAATATTACTTAGAAAAACCAAAGGAAACCTAAATGGATGTAGTGAAAAGCATGTTAATGGACCTAGGACTCGAGTGTTTTTTCCAAATGTATCAATAGATTAAAAGGAATTCCAGCTAAAATCTCTGTAGATATTTCCATGGAAATTGACAGACTGAGTCTAAAATTTGTCTGGAAATCAAGAAGCCAAAATAGCAAAGATCATATTGAAGAAAAAAGTTGAGGGCTTATCTAATAGATACCAAGATTTATGAATCACAAGGTGCTTGTGGTAGGAAGCATCTATAATCTCAGCTACTAAGGCTGAGTGGGGAGAACAGTACTTCAAAGTCAGCCTGGGGAATGTAGTTAGACTCCACCCCTCCCCAAAGAGGAAAGGAGGACAGAAATAAAAAATAAAAATTAAGCAGGGAGGAGAACAAGAAGTCAGTCAACAAGAAACAAGTCCTCCCTGCAGGTCGGTGCCATGTGCAAGCTGTTGGGAGAGAACAAGACACCAGCCTTTTCCTCTAAGTTGGTGCCCCCCAACCCTTCGTAAGCAACTGGCTGATTTGGAGAAACACAGGCTGTGATGATAGCTATTGAGGTAAAATACAACTTAATGTTTGTAATTTTTAGTGTTCCACTGATTGTGCAGGCCTAAAGCTGGTAGTCTGATCATCTATTTAGAGGATAACAATACACAATGTAGCACCTCTGGGGGAATCTCTTTCTAAAGGTGGTAGCCATTGTTAATTCCCTTTTGTCTTGTTTTGTAGTCCTGTGTCATTTTCATTATTTTGTTAGGTTGGGTTGGGTTTTATTCTGTTTTCTTTTCTTTGATTTTATTATATCTGATGGCATAGTCACTATTTTAAAGATAAAAAGATATATTATGGTAGCCATTTTAGATTTACTATTATCTTGTTTTGAAGTCCTTTACTGTGTTCACTGTTTTGTTTTTATTGGTTCTATTTTGTTTTGTTTTGTTTAATTTTGACTGTGTCTGAAGGTATGGGCAGCTATTTTGAAGACAACAAAGAGGCATTATGGTAACCACTGTTGATTTCCTATTATCTTGCTTTGAAGTCCTGTATCACTTACACTGTTTTGTTTAGTTTGGCTTTATTCTGTTTTATTTTTCTTGGTTTTATTCTCTTTAAAATAAAAATTACAAAAAATAAAAAAAATTAAAAATAAAATTAAACTCTTGTATCTAGTGACAAAAACATAAAGAAATGAGGAAGACAGTCCATGAATAGATCTCAAACTTTATAGTCATTTACCATAAAGGTACTATTTCAATGCTCTAGGACAGATTATTTAATCTACTTTAATTTAATATTTTGCAATAAATATTGCTGGAATAATTATAAATTTTTAATCTCTAAAAATTTCAAATTTTTAAAATTATGAATGTTTAATTGACAAAAATCAATCCTATATACATCATAGACTGAATAAGACTTCTGGGGGTTTTATTTGTTTTGTTTTGTTTTTTACAATGCTAGCAATCCAACCCAGTGCCTCATACTTACTAGGCAAACACTCTGCCACTAAGCTACCACTCCCACCCTGAGTAAAGCAAGCTAGCTAGCTTTCTTTCTTTCTTTCTTTCTTTATTTATTTATTTATTTTTGGTACCAGGGGATTGAACTCACGACCTCACATTTGCCAAGCAGGCACTTATGCTGCTGAGCTAAACCCCCGGGTGAGTAAAGCTTTTTAAAGATGATATAGGAAAATATTTTCATGACTTGGGGTAAGCAAAGACTTCTTAAATAGGATGTACAATTGTTGTGGATAATGATACATTGGACTACACTAAAATGTAAAACTTCTATTTATCCAAAATCACAATTGAGAGAATGAAAGGAAATCCAAAGTAAAAGAATACTATATACCTACCAAAGGACTCACTCCACAATATAAACAAGAATTCTAGAAATCTAAAAAGAACAAATCAATCAGCAGTTGTAAAAAGAATGACTTTTGAACTATTGGCGTATCCTGAGTTCTGCATCATGTTGGAACTTGGGGCGCTGGGAGAACAGGCAGCCAGCTCACCGCCCTGGTAAGCAGCTGTGGGCCTGCTGGTGCATGGGCTAAGAATCAGACATTGATCCATTCCACATACACCCCTGGTAGCAAGTAGGAGCCAGAGGTCTGAGTATTTCTTGGGAGGATGAACGTATGCAGTGTGGCAAGTAAGGGGGATTTCCTTCTACCATCTCTTTGAAGGCAAATATTTTTATCACTGTTTTGCTCACTTCTGATTAATGGTACTGCTCTATTCAATATTCTGCTTTTGTAAGTTCAATATTTCCTTCCATTTTGCTTTACCTGATTGAAAGAACAGCTAATATGAACAGAACAGGATGTACTATTGTGTCTATTGCTGGTATCCTGGTGACCTGCTGCGAGGTTCTGTGCCAATTTCACTGCACTGCCTCGCATGGGTTTGTTCTGTCTTGTTCTTCTGTATTTTGCTACCTTCAAAAAAAAAGTAGATAACAAAGTAACAAAATACCTCCAAAAAACTCCCAACTCCACCAACGCTGATCCATTGGGCATGGATAAGGAGAAACTCAAAAACAAAGCAACAGAATAATATAAGGTAATTAAAAAGTAAATAACAAAAACAAAACAGGTCAGTAAGGTACTGAGCAACCTGAAACAGGATGTAACTAAACAGATAATGACTTAAAAAACAAAAGGAGGAAAAGAAAGTGCTCTAAAGAATATAACTGCATTTATGTTTAAGTGTGTAGGATTGATAACCATGTTGCTAAGTTTTTATTGGATCATTGAACAGAACTATTTGCAGCCTCACTGTTTGAATGTCCACTTTGTATGCTTTAATTTTGTAACTTGAACAACTATGTCTAAGAAGACAATATGTAATTTATCAACAGGTGATTTCTTACTGTTTATTTTTTTTCTTAAATTCTGTATTGTTTCTACCCCTTTTTCTGTTTTGCTTTTTTCTCTTTAAATAAAATTTTAAAAATTAAAAAAAGAATAACTTTAAAAATCAGTAGAAGACTTGAACAGGTGTTTAATAAATACAGATGTCTAAATGTCCATTAAGCTTTCAAAAGAGTAATAAACTTTAAGCATCAGGAAAAATGTAAATTCAAAGCACAGTGAAGGATTAGGAATTTAGCTCAGTATTAGGGTACCACCTAGTAAGTTTAAGACCCTGGATTCAAGTCCCAGTACCAAAGTATAAAATAAAATAAATTGAAGAACACTACAATGAGATTATATTACAACCTATCAAAACTAAACTAAAAGCAATAGAAAATAGCAACCAGCATGGTGGCAGATATCTGTAATCCCAGCACTTTGGGAGACTGAGGCAGGAAGATGATAACTTCAAGCCCAGCCTGGGCAATTTAGTGACACAGTGAGACTCCGTCTCAAAACAAAAAAAGGGGTAGGAATATAGCTAATATGAAGACTTTGGATTCAATCCCCAATCTAGAAAAAAAATCAAGTGTTGGTGAGAATATGAGCAACAGAAACTCTTCTACACTTCAAGTGAGGGTGTAAATCAATTCTTGCACTGTGGCACTCTTTGGTAGTATTCACTAAAGCTGAACATATGTACGTTCTATGACCCAGCATTTTCATCCCAATGTCTACAACCAGCAAAAATGCACACATTTACCATAAAACAAAACATTATGATGCTCTTAGCAGACGTATTTGAACCAGCTAGTTACTCTGATGCTAATTATTTGTTATCTACTGCCACATTTAAAAATCACTCCAAAACTTGGTGGCTTGAAATGACAAACATTTTGGCTAATAGCCTCCAGGATCAGGTGTTTGACAGTGGTTTAGCTGGACGTTTCTGTTCGGGATCTGAGTTTACAGTGGAAGCTGCAGGGAAGGGACTGAAGCCCTCTCTGGAGGACCAAAGGGAAAATTCATTCATTCTGCAGGATCCTCAGTCCCTTGTTGCTGGGTGGTCTGAGGTTCCCAACCACATGGGCCTCCCCACAGAAATCCATTCTGTTCCTTTGCCTTTCTCCTGACTGTGGTGGCTCTTACTTGCACACCTTCAATATCTGTGATTTTCTCTTTTTCTGAATCTTTTCTATCATTCAAAAATTTCACTTCAGTATCTAATATTCTCTCCTTTACACCTTCCAGGTCTCCTAAGGCATTATCTGCTGTATTAATTCACTCTTAATATTCTCTTTACGGCTCACTTTTCCTTTCATTTGAATTCCTTTCTGATTTCTCCCACCATACTTGTTTTGCTAACTCTGGTTTATATGTCTTTTTCATGTCTTGCATTACTAATGCATTTTATATTCTTTTCAAATAGTTCAGGTCACAGTTTTTGCTTGCTATGTACCTTTCTGGCATGCTTCTGTGCTTGGGGGTATTAACTGTTCTGCTTTTTGTTTTATAACTATATGAGATCTGGTCTCCATACCTTTCTGCTGCTTATGTTTACATGAAATTAATTTTACTGAATTTTTAGAGAGAGGTATGGTTCTGAGTAGCTCTTCTAACAGTAGAATTCCCTTTTATTATCATGTAGTAACAAAAACATGACAGTTGCTTTCTGGGCTTTCCTGGCTTTGCTCCCCTTTCCATTTGGTTCTGGGCCTTGTCTTTGTCTTTGGTGTCTCCATCATCCTCAATTTTGATTCTCCTCTGCTGCGACCCATGCAGCTCTCAAACTTCCCAGGATAAGGTCAGGTAAGGATGATGAGAAAGCAGTGAAATAAAGATGAGGCAAAGAAGGCTGGGATCAGGTGGAGCCCTCTCCTGATGGGAGAAAAAGAAACTGCTCAACACTGTAGGTTTATTTATCTTCTCAGGAGGAAGTCAATTTCAACCCCTCTGCCTAGCAACTTGTTTGCCTAGGTGGCCTGGGCACCTTGCCTTTTCTGCACTGGTGCAGCTTGTTTATGTGACTTGTTTTGGGCTCTCGGTGTTCTCACGGCTGGTCTTGCTTTAACCCACATGTGCAATCGATCTCCAGCTTTAGCTGCTCCCCATAACTCCTCAGTGTGGTCCAGTCTTGGAAGACAGTCCTAACAGTTGGTGCTGAGAGCTCACAAGGCTAGAGCAGTTTGCTTTCTTCAGATCTTTCTGCAAGTGGGCTGCTTGCACTCAATCACTAGTGCATCAGGGCAAACCTCATCCAATTTCTGCAGCTTTCTCAACTTGTCCCATGAACCTATTGTTTATTCTGACATTCTGACATTCTGGTCTTGATTACACCAGAAACACCATCACTTCCCTGTTTTCCACACAGACAGCAGTATCACACAGGTCTTCTTGCCTTATGCTCCAGTCTCTCCCCTCACCACGTTGCCCCTCACTCTGCCTTCCAAACACATTAGCTTTCTTTCAGCTCCAGCACATTTTATGCTCCAGCCCCTACCTCACCCAGGGCCTTTGCAGTCTTGTGCCCCAAATCGTCTTCTCTCATGGTTAACTCCCCATATCCTTCAGATATCAGCTTGAATGTCACTTCTTCAGGCAGGCCTTCCCTGGTCCCCACTCTAATACAGACAGTTTTCTCAGCCACTCTTATCCACCATGATGAACCTTCCTTCTGTAACACTCAGATCAGCTGTAACTGTATACTTCTTTAACACTTAGCTGAGAACCATCCTTCCTTTAGAGGGACTGTAACTCAATAAAGGTTTTGCTCACCATTATGTCTCGAGCATCCAGAAGAGTGCCAGGAAATAAACATTTATTTCTCTTGAGTGAATGGACGAATGAATCCTTAAAATTGGATAGTACTAACAGGGCAATTTCCGCTGTACAGATAGGGTCTGACACCACATAGCTCGATCCTGAGAGTTCTCGGCTCTGCAGTCATAAAGCCAGTCTAGATTATCTGGGACCTGCTGTGGAGAGAGTGGGCCTTGAGAGTGGGTCTCGAGAGTGGGTCTCGACATTACAAGAGTCGGGTCTAGCACCATCTGTATTACCCTCTTACGCCTGACTGTGAATAGATTAACCCAAGCTTTTAGCTTGTCCTCCGATGAGGCTGTATTAAAAAGCAGCCAGACAGGTTGGATCCTGCCAAGTGGTATCTTCACACAGAAGCCCCCAAGCTGCAGGTGTGAATGGCTGGCTGCCCTGCAGGTCAGAGCTCCGAATACTTAAAGGAAGCACTTAGGCACCCACTAGAGTTCATGTGGGCAAACCAGAGAATTTCTATGAGTCAGGGTTAATCCCTATCTTACTACTTTCTCATTGCTGAGACACAGACCTGACATCCGCAATTTAAAGGAGGAGAGGGTTATTTTTGGCTCACATTTCCAGTTCCTGACTGGTTGGCTCCAAGGTAGAAACAGCATGGCAGAAAGGCCTGCTTGGAGGAAAGCAGCTCACATCCTGGCAGCAGAAAGTGAGAGGGAAGGAGGAGCTAGGGAGGGAGAGAACACCCTTCCGGTCACATCCCTAACAACCCGCCTCTGCCGACCAGCCTTCACCTCCTGAGAACACGTCCAACCCTGAAGGCACCCGTGGGAACTAATCCACACAAGAGTACAGTGCTCCATGACCCAGCACTTCCCAAAAGCCTTGCCTCTGTGCGCATGTGGCTTTTGGGGGACATTCTAGATCACACCACAATACTCTCTCTTTGATGTTATTCTGGGTCCAAATACAAAGCCTGACCCAGACCTCAGAGCTATGCATCTGGATGCATTTGGCTACAAGTTAAGATTTCTCAGCTGGCTGAAAAAATGAGTTCCTTACCACACAATCCCAGGAGTCTGGAGATGAGGTGGTAAAGGTTTATTTAATTCAGCAGTTTTATAGAGGCTGTGAGGGCTTTCCATTCCCCTTTTATGGGAATGACCTGCCCCTTTGCTTTTTTTCAGTTTGTTATCCTGGAAATCACTCCTAACGGGACAGACAGGTATCCTATCCTTTATATTCTATTTTAAAGAGATATCAAAATTTATTGAGCTAAAACGTTTCTGATGAGTGTTTAGTTTCCAATCTTTTGCTATTACAATGATGAGGTGAATACTTGAATAAAAGTTATTTCACACATAAATGCATTCATCCGAAGATACGTTTCTAGAAGTGAATTTTCCGGATCACGCACTATGTGCATTTGTAATTGTGACAGATGTTGTCAGTTTGTCTTTCTTAGGGGTTGTACCAGTTCACATCCTTCTGTCCCCAGATCTTTAGGGTAGTGCTTCTCTTCTTTTTGACAACTTAAAGACTGGAAAGACTATGATAAGACTATGATAAGTGCTCAGAAACAGAGGTGAGTTACTTATCAACTCACATATAAACTGGTACCAACACAAGCCTCTGTCCTCCCTGTGGATGCCTCCACCTTCACTAGTGTTGGAGGGGCCAGACTGTTCATGCACAGCTTGGATTTCAAAACTCAGCATACGCAATTTGGTCATCCTGTCCACAAACTACCCCTTCTTAAGTGGCTTCTCCCCATCTCAAACTGTCAATAGCCTAGTCCTCCCTCAGGCCCCACTGAAGTGCTCTCCTCCATTAAACTTTATCAGACATGCCCAGGGAAAATGTGTCACAGCGCACACAGGATTTTATTCACCTCTCAATCATAGCTTGAGTCACTGGTAAAATAATTACCCATTTACCTGTCCTTCTCCCACCCTGCACTCCCTAAGAATGGGAGCCTCACTTTCATCTTTGGATTTGCACCTCTGTACCTGGTGCCTAGTCCATCAACCATTCACAGAAAAGAATGCTGAAAGGAAAGCAGGCCAGGACACAATTTTGCAGTACCTGGTGGCAAAGTCGGACAGTATTTATCGTTTTTCTTTTCTGGTAGCTTAGATAGGGTCAAAAATATAAACACTTTGGAATGCTTTTTTCTTTGTTGCTGGACTCTGTCCTTTGCCTAGAAATCTGTCCTATTCAACCCTGTGTCTTCAATGCCTACAAAGGTGCTCAAGAGACTATAGGTACTCCCTAAGTACATTCCGAATGAATCGATGTGCTTGACCCAAAGGAGCTGCTATAGTAGTCAGGAAGTACTTCCTGCTTGATGTGGCACAGGGTATTTCTAAGTCTTTGCAAAGCTCAAGCTAAGTCTCTCAGGTGACCATTCTGTGCATTTGGGTTTTATTTTATCTCACGCTAATGCATATACTAGTGCTTAGAAGGATTCCAGCCACTTAGTAAGCATTCAGTAAACACTATTTTTTATTATTACTCCCATTAACCCAAATGTGTCCTCATTAGTTCAGTCCCTGTCCTAAGCTCTTTATCTCTCTCTCCACTAGACAGTGTGGACTCCATCCCTGGAAAACAGCTGGTCAAGTGCACAGGCTTCTATTTACCAACTGTGTGACCATGGACCCATTACTTAACCTCTCAGAGGCTCCACTTCTCCTTCTTCTCCTTCTCCTTCTCCCTCTCCCCTCCCTCTCCCCCTCCTTCTTCTTCTCCCTCTTCTTCTTCTTTAAATTTTTTTTATTTTAAAAAGAATAAAACCAAACAAAATAAAACAGAATAAAGCCAATCAAAACAGAACAGTGAAAGCGATACAGGTCCTCAAATCAAGATAATAGGAAATCAGGCCAGGGATTTAGCTCAGTGGTGTAAGTGCCTGCCTGGCAAGTGCAAGGTTGTGAGTTTGATCCGTTACAAAATAATAATAATAATAATAATAATAATAATAATAGGAAATCAACAATGGCTACCATAATGACTCATTTTTTTCAAAATAGTTGCCCATACCATCAGTCATAATAAAAACAAACAAAACAGAATGGAATAAAATCAATTGAAACAAAACATTCAAAGTATTACAGGACTTCAAAACCCAATAATAAGAAATCGACAATAGGGCCAGGGATTTAGCTTAGCAGCATAAGCATCTGCCTGGCAAGCACAAGGTTATGAGCTCAATCCCTGGTACAAAAAAAAAAAAAAATCGACAATGGCTACCATAGTATATCTTGTTATCTTCAAAATAGCTGCCCATACCATCAGACATAATAAAATCAAACAAAACAACTCAGAATAAAACAAAACCTAACAAAACAATGAAAATGATACAGGACTTCAAAACAAGATAATAGGAAATTAACAATGGTTACCAGCTTCCCATTTTGGACATTTCCTCCCCTATCACTTTCACAATATCTTTTTTTTTTTTTTTTTTGGTACCAGGGATCAAACTCACAATTGCACACTTGCAAGGCAGGCACTTATGCTGCTGAGCTAAATCCCCAGCTCCAGTTTCACAATATCTATTGTACATTTTGAATCCCAAAAGCATGAGCATGACCTCAAATTGCATCCATTTACCTACAAGAACCTCGAGATTCTTCTTTTTTATAGCTGAGTAGTTTTCCATTGTATAAAAATATTGTATCTTTCTTATCCATTCTGCAGTTGATAGGCAAGCTACCCCTACTCTTTTCTAGTTTCCTGTCACATGGAACATTGCTTTCTCTTTCGACTTTTGGTCTACAAATTCCCTTTCAAGTTAAATATATTTCTTGTATCTTGATCACTCTCCCTGTGTTTCTTTTTACTGATGAATTGAGGCCATCTACATTAATGGTTAAAACCAGAATGTATTAGCTCATCTCTGCCATGCTCTCCTCCTGCTGTTGGGCCCCTACTTTTCCCCTCCATTCACCTACCTGTCCTGTTTGGTGATCCCCCTGTGCTGCTGTTCCTGGAACCACGGTCATCTTTATCTCTCTCTAGAATATCCTTTAGCACTCTTTGTAGGGTTGGTCTTGTGGTCAGAAATTTCTTCAGTCGTTCTTTATCATGGAAGTATCTTATTTTTTCATCAATTTTGAAAGATTGTTTTGCAGGGTACATCAATCTGGATTAGAGTTTTGGTTTTTTTTTCAGGATTTCAAACACTTTGCTCCAAGCTGTTCTTGACTTGATAGCTTGTGCTGAGAAGTCTATGTGATTCTGATGGGTTTTCCTTTATAGGTGATCTGTTTCTTTTTTCTAACAGCATTTAATAGTCTGTTCTTGTGCTGAATCTCTGGGATCTTGATTATTCTATGTCTGGGTATAGATTTGTTTTGGTTATGGCTAGTTGAAACTCTATATGCCTTGCTTATCTGTATGCCAAGTCCTTTACCAAGTTTGGGAAGTGTTCTGCTATTACCTCTGTAATAATCTTTTGTCATCTGTGTTGACTCCTGACTTTTCTCTGACATCTATTACTATTTTTCTTTGCATTGTCTTGCAGCCATTCAATTGTTATTTCCTGGGTCCTTGTTATTTTTAAGACTCTTTCCTTTCATGATCGCTAGCTGCAATCCTGTCTTCAACATCTGAAAGTCTGCCTTCAGTCTCTTTAAAATTTGCCAGCTTTTGATGGAGTTTTTAATTTCCTGGATATCGCTCTCATTCTGTTTCATATATTATAATTCCTTCTTATATTGTTCATTCAAGGTTTCCATCACTTTCCTATGCTCCTTTTATCTATATCTTCTTTAAATATGCTTAGTAATTCTTTCTTTCATTACATTTGTGATTTCTTCTTTTACCTGAGATATTATTTCTCATCTGATTACTTTTACAGTTTCATGAAGTTGTTTCTTTACTTTAGTTGTTATCCTTTGAGAGATTTCAAGTGTGTAACTTCCATTTTCCTCCATGTCTATATCTCCAGACTTGTTCTGTGTGGGCTGGAGGTCTGAAATTTCCTTTTCTCCTTCATCTTGACATTTTCCTGTGTTCTTTCTGACAGACTGGTTGTGGGGTCCCAGGTGCTTCCCATGTTGGGACACGCCATGTTCTCATGCCACGTTCATGGTGTAGGGGAATGGGTCAGGAACCCAGGTTCCCGGAGGAGCAGTGGGGTATGAGGCAGGCTTCTCTAGCCCCACAAAACTTCACCAAGGCTTCCCCAATGGCCGGGAGTGTGCGGTGGTGGGGCTGTTTTTTCTCTCAGCCTATGTGGCTACAATGGGACTCCCCCAATGGTGGCAGGTGCACAGGGACATGTCTGTCTGATTCTCCTGGCCCATGCTGGCTGCCCATAGGAATCCAGAATCTCCAGTGGTGGCCTGAGGGCATACGGCCATATCTAGCTGTTCCTCCTTGCCCGTGCAGGTTGCCTACTGGAGGCAAGCATCCGATGGTGGTGGCACAGGGGTGGGTCTGGCTCGCATTTCTTCTTATAGAAAGTGGGCATTATCTTAGTATCAGCTTCTAAAATTTTTTGACACATAAAAAACTGTGCCTATTGAAGAGGAACCATGTGCTGTTTTGATACATTTACATTGTGTAATTTTCATATCAGGATAGGAATATCTATCTCTTCCAACATGTATTATTTCTTTGTGGTAAAAACTTTCAACTTTTGTGTTAATCAGATTTTTTTTATTGCTGTCACCAAATACCTGGAAAGGACAATTTAAATATAAGGAAAGATTTATATGGCTCATGGTTTCAGAGATTTCAGTCAATGACTAACCAGTTCTGTTACTTTCTGGCCTTGAGAAAATGCAGAAACATCATGGCAGACAGGGTGACTAGGAAGATCTGCTCATCTCATGGCAGCCAGGAAACAGAGCAGGAAAGAACCAAACTGAAAGGAACTGGAAACAGATATACCCTGTAAAGGCACACCCACAGTGACCTCCCATTCCTCCAATGGGACTCCACTAACAGCCCTCTCAACTATGAACTCACCAATAGATAAATCCATGATGCAATTCTCTCTATGGCCCACCTATGAACATTCCCACACCCTCAATATGTGAGTCTTTAGGAGATACTTCATACTTAAACACAATAAAATCCTTTTGCTAGCTTTTCTGAAATATACAGTACATTATCACCTCTCTGGGTTATTACAAACATTAAATGAGACAGTCTGTGCATAACTAAGTTCCACGTATGCTGCCGATTAGACACTTAGTCACCATCACCACCATCATCACAGGTACAAAAGGCCTTTCATCCTTCTTTCTCAGTATTCTTCCCAACAGCCCTTCTGGAAGATGATAAACCTTTAGCTGGCTCTGAAGTTTGGAGTAGCCCCAAGAGGCTGCATTGTGTTGACCATGTGTTAATGAAGTCCTACTCTTCTTGCTCTCCTGCCTGATCTATCTGAAGTTATTTTACTCTCACAAAAAATCTTTGATCCTGACGCATTCCTGAGAGCCAGAAGAGACTGTGGGATCTCTGACAGAGCAGCCTATTCTCCCTGACAGGTACTGCATAGCCTAGTCCATTAGTACCTTGCCAGGGGAAATGGCAGCCATGTCCTGTACCTTATCCCTGCCAGGTGCCATACTTTTAATAAGTCTTATTTCCCATAGGCTCACCTGTGACCCTGCCTAAAAGCTTTCAGGAAAAATAAAGTCACTTCTGATCCAGAGATTCCTGTCACCTGGGGGCCTTTATCTAACATAATTATTGTGTTTTCCTTACTAGTCTAGTTTTATGCATGCTACTCAATTTTATGAAACTAATATATGGTAGAGGAATTCAGAGGTTAGAGACTGTAAAGAAGATAAGAAAATAGCTAAAATAGAAGACATGTGGAGGTTTTCTCTGTAGAGGAGGGAAAATTGTGGAAAGGCCAATAAAGAAATTATGAGACCCTCATAATTTTTATTTCTTTCCTTGAGCTGTAAGAACAAGAACAGTCCCATGTAAGAACACTGGACTATTAATCTTTAAACTATACTACATATTTAATACACATAAGTGTACATCATGCCTCTCATAGTTTTTTTGCAACTCATAATTTTAAAAAAACATTGTAAAAAAGAAAGGGAAGAAGAAGAAGAAAAAAGAAAAGAATAAAGAAAGCAGAGGGGAGGGGCATTTGTTAACAGGAAAAGAATGTATCAATGTCAAATCTCCATTTTTAATGACATTATTAAGCATCAAGAAAGATAAATTCAGCAGTTACTCAGTGATCAGCTTATTTAATGTATGAACTGTATGTTAATTCAGGTTTAAAAATCAAACATTTGGGCTGGGGATTTAGCTCAGTGGCTTAAGTACCTGCCTGGCAAGCGCAAGGTTGTAAATTCAATCCCTGGTACCAAAAAAAAAAAAAAAAATCAAACATTCTTAGTTTCTTTCCTATGAATGCCTTCCAGAACAAGATGACCTATCTCATGGTTTTCCTGTGGGGATATCTCAGGCTCCTGGTAAGTGTTCCTGCAGCAAAGGTGGGATAATCATACATCGGGTCAGAATGCAAATCAATTTAGTTTTCACCTTACTATTAACTCTGTCCAAATTAACTCTATCACCTTCAAGACTCGTATCTCAAGAGACATGCTCACTGACCAGTAACATAAACTATCCCTCAGCACCCAGAATTTCAATTTTGAATTATTTTCAAACATTTCGGGTAAAAGTCTTTCAAAACTAAATGATAGCCCCTACCAGTTGGCCAAGGCTTAGAATTCATAATATGTCCACAGCTCCTTGCTAAGACAGGTTTTTAAATATTGATCTCCATGCTATGACCTTTCCCTCCACTTCACAGCTATCAAACCCAGATGATGCACCATCTAACAGACGTTCTGGAAATGGGCTAGTGACCTGTGCATAAATGAATAAACGAGCAGATGATTAAGAGGTAGCCTGACACAAGCACTTTGCCCTGAATTGACTGTGTGTGAACTGAACCAATCAGGTTTGTTCTCTTGTGCTGCTGAAACTGAGATACAAGCTGGAAGTTGCAGCCCAGCATAATGGGCCAATTGACTGTGAGCTATGATGTCAGAAACTGCCAGCCATTTATATGGCTTTCCTTCATATAACTTATCTCAGATATTTTGTCACAGCAACAGAAAGTTAACATATAGATTACAAAGAAGCAAAAGAAAATACCATTTATAAGGAGACTAGAAGCCAATCAATGGAAAACGATCAAGAAATGATTTTAGATGCCAGGATTAGAAAGCAAGAATATTAAAATAGTTATTATAACTGTATTCCATATGTCCAAAATTAAGTAGATACTTGAGAGATATGTAAAATTAAAGACCTAAATCCAGGGATGAAAACTACAATGTTTGAGATGAATTATGGACTGAGATGAATTAGCAGCAGATTAGACATTGCAGAAGAAAAAATTAGTGAAATTGTCCAGGTGTGACAGCACATACTTGTAATTCTAGCACTCAGGAGGTTGAGGCAGGAGGATGGCCCCAAGTTTGAGGCCAAACTGGGCTACATTGTGAGTTTAAGGCTAGCCTGAAATACAGAGTGAGACCCTGTCTCAAAAAACATAATAATAATAATAATAATAATGAAGATTAGTGAATTTGATGACATAGGCTGTGATAAATTTAAGATGTATATTATAAACACTACAGCAACCACTGAAATGACAAAAAAATTGTAGCTAATAAGCCCATGAAGGAAATAAAGTAGAATAAGAAAAATATATTCAGTCCAAAAGAAGACAGGTAGGAAAGGAAAACCAAGAACAGTACAAACTGAAAACAAATAGCAAGTGATAACAAAACTAATCATAGTTTAATAATCACATTAAACATAACTAAATTAAATAGCAGAGATTACCCAATTCAGTTTTTTAAAAGACTCAATTTTGTTACCGCAAAGAAATATACTTTAAATAAAGAAACAAATAGTTAAAAGTGAAAGGTTAAAAAACACCATTAAAAGAAATAGAGGGGGCTGGGGATTTAGCTCAGTGGCTTAAGTGCCTGCCTGGCAAGTGTGAGGCTGTGAGTTCGATCCCCGGTACAAAAAAAAAAAAAAAAAAGAAAGAAAAAGAAAGAAGAGAGTGGCAATGTTTTGTGTTTTGTTTTGTTTTGATACGGGACCTCACTATGTAGTTTATATTGGGCTGAAACTCCCTGTGTAGCCCAGGATAGGTATGAACACATGGCAATCCTCCTGCCTCAGCCTCCTGTGTTCTGGGATTACAAGTGCCACCATGCCCGGTGGGAGTGGCAAAGTCAATATTAGACAAAACAGACATCAAGAAAGAAAAAATAAGATGATTTGATAATGATACAGCAGTCAATTAATCAAAAGAACACAACAGTCCCAAATATTTGAGCATCTAAACCACTTTTTTTTTTCTGGTACCGGGAATCAAACTCAAGACCTTGTACTTGTTATACAAGCACTTATGCCACTGAGCTATATTCCCAGCCCAAGCATCTAAACCACTTTTAAGACACATAGTACAAACACTAGTGGGACTATAAGGAGAATGGAAATACCCTCAGTTACATTTAGAGACATTCAGAGCCACCAATATTCCTCTCTTGACAGGTAAAGAACAAGTAGAAACTCTTAAGGCTATCAAATATACCATTATCAACCAACCTGACCTAAGTGGCATTAATGAGACACTCAAAAACAGCAGCATATACATCCTTTTCAAGTGCACAGGGAAGAATGACCAAAATGCATGATATTTTGACAATCAAAAATTATCCAAGTCATATAGTGTATATTCTCTGATCAGAATAGAATTAAATTAGAACATTAACAGAAGGCTCTCCAGAAAATTCCCACATATTTAGAAATTAAACATTCTTATAAATAGCTTATGGGTCAAATTAAGAAATTAATTATTTTGAGTTGAATAAAAATTAAAACATGAGCTGGACATGGGGCCCCCAACTCTAATCCCAGCACTCTGGGAAGCTGAGGAAAGAGGAACAAAAGCTGAAGCCCAGGCTGGACAACTTAGTGATTTAGCAAGACCCTGTCTCAAAATAAAAATAAATTTAAAAAGGCTAGAGATATAGCTCAGTACAAAGGCTCTGAGTTCAATACCCAATACCACAAAAATGAACAAACAGAAAACCCAGAAATTATCAAATGTCAGGAATGCTGCTAAAAGCAATACTTAAAGTGAGATGAATAGCACATAACCTTTTCAGAAAGGGAGACCTCAAATGGATGGCCTTAGCTGCTAGCTTACGAAACAAAAAAGAAGAAAGGAGAAGGAAAAGAAAGGGAAATAATAAAGTAAAAAAAAAATTAAATAGAGAGATTTTTAAACTATTTAGGGTCATAATGATTACATGTTTACAGAGTTGGCACTGTGCCGCGGGCCAGGGACACAATGAGAAGGCAAAAAGCTGATGAGAATCCCACTGTACCTTGTAGCCAAGATACAGGTAAATGTCACCCAAAAGTCTCACCTGCAAAGATGGGGAGCTGTTTTGCTTTTGCAATGCTAGGATCAACTAGGGTCTTGTGCATGCTAAGCCAGTGGTTCCACCCCACAGAGATGGGGGAGAGCATGTATCAAAAGAATGCAGCCTTCCCAGGGAACATCTGAACTGCACCAAGGCGGCAGAGGACTAAAGGAGCCCCAAACGCATAAGCAACAAAAGAACGGACAAATTGGACTTCTTCAGATTAAAAACTTTTGTGCTTTAAAGACCCCATCAAAGTCTGGGGGTGTGGCTCAGTGACAAGCACTTGTCTAGCATGTGTGAGGCTGTAGATTTGACTCCTGGCCCTGTGGAGTGGAGAATCCAAACCTCTCAGAAAACTAGAGTTTGAAGCCTGTGTGAGCAACTTAGCAAAACCCTGTTCAAAACAAAATTTAAAGGGAGGGGTGCTCAGTGGCAGAGCACCTGTGCAACGCCTTGGTTCAAGCCAGGGCCACACACACACAAACACAGACAAGCTGAATAATGGGAAACCATTTAAATGTCTGCAAAGCATATATCTATCTGATAAGGGACTTCTATACAGAATAAATGAAGAACTAAAATTCAGTAATAAAAAGATAACCCAATTTTTTAAATGAGCAAAAGATTTAAACAGACAGCCACAGAGCTATAAAAAAGCATGTGAAAGGATGCTCGACATCATTTGCATCAGGCAAATGCAAATAAAAATCAAATGAGACACAATTTCACCTCCAGAAGGATGGTTATAATAATTTTTAGGTGGAAAATAACAAGTGTCACAGGATGTATTAATTTGCTAAAGCACATACCAAAGAAACATACATTGAGTGGTTTAAGCAACAGAAATTTATTGTCTTGCAGTTCTGGGTACCAGATGCCCACGGTCAAGGTGTCACTGGGGCTAGCCCTCTTGGAAGTTACTGTGGAAAGACTTCTTTCAGGATGCTTTCCTACCTTGTGAAAGACCCTCAGGTGGTAGCATTTGTTAAGCTCAGAAAATGATGGCACTTTGGCATACACAGTACTTTGAACTGAAATAGACGAAAGGTCTAGAAAGCAGCCTCACAAAACAAAACCCCTCTTTGATCTCCTGCCCTGTCCTGCTGCCTGCTGTCCTCACTTTCTCCCCCAAGGCAAGCCCTAGAAACTAGAATTCCTTTTTTTTTCTTTTTTTTAATGGCAAGTCAGAGAACCTAGAATGCTTTTTTCCCTGAGCAACCATCACAGCTATATTTCCTGGGCTGGGCGTGAAACATTTCCCTAACTTATACCTTCCCCAACTGAGTAACCGCTGACCATGCAGGAATTAGGACGCTCATTCCTGAAGGGCCCTACCCCATGCCAGAGAGGAAGAATGCTACCACAGAGGACAAGAGGAAGTTGAGCAGCCTGGCCTTGCTGGGTTTCCCGGTTCCATCTGTTACCGTTAGTTCACATCCTTCTTGTCCAATCACACCTCTCCGTGGCTGTCCCTGCTTCATCCAACCTAAGCATAAATTTAGACAGTGTCTTCCACTGTATCTTTGGATCTTTGCACTGAAGCAAAATAAAATTTTGATAAATGTTATGCTTTTCTCTTACTAGCTTGTCTTTTTTATTATATGAGGGTCAGCTGTGAGCTTTATAAGCAGTGAGGAAAGGGATCATCCTTTTCTGACTCCTACACAGTATAATTTGTCATCAGTGGTGTTGTTCCTGTGTGTTTGTGTGTGTGTCCCGATTTCCCCTCTTTACAAAAGACATCAGTTATACTGGATTAGGAACCCAACCTACGCCAGAGTAACCTCGTCTTAACTAATTACATCTGCAGTGACTACTTCCAAATAAACTTCCCATTTGGAGGTATTGGGGGTTAGGATTTGGACATGAATTAAGAGTGGGGAGTACAACCTATAGCAGCAAGGATGTGGAGAAACTGGAACCCTCATTATTGCTGATAGGAATGTAAACTAGTGCAGCTGTTTTGAAAAACAGAATGGCAACTTCTGAGAACACTGAACACAGAGTTACTGTATGACTCAGCGATCCCACTCCTAAGAATATACCCCGGAAACTGGAAACATATGTTCCTACCAACACTTGTACCGGAAAATAGCCACTTCACTCATCATAGCCAAAAAGGAGAAACCACCCAGATGCCCTTCAACTGATGAAGTGGATAAGTGAAACATGGGATAGCATACAATGAAATATTATTTGGTAAAAGGTACTGATATCAGCAACAGCACACTAAGCAAAAGAAGCGGTTACAAAAGATTGCATGATGGGGCAAAGACTACAGCTCAGCGGCACAAGCACATGACTGGCAAAGGGCAAGGTCGAGTTCGATTCCTAGTACCAATAAATAAATAAATAAATAATTAGTAATAAAAAGATCACATAATGCATGCTTCACTTACATGAAATATCCAGAATTGGCAAGTCCATACAGACAGAAAATAGAACACTCACTTAGGGCTAGGCACATTATAGGGGAAAGAGAGAGTGGTTATGAATGGATACAGGGTTTTTTTCTGGGGTAAAAAAGTTCTAAAATTGATTGTGGAGATAGTCACAAAACTCTGAATATTCTAAGTTGTGTGCTTTAAGTACATTTTATAAAACTTCTCTTTCTGCTTGTATATGCACACACATGCCTGCGTATATGTGTTTGTGTGTATGGTTGAGGTCTGAACCCAGTGTCTTCCACTGAGCTACATCCCCAACCTTTTTTTTAATTTTGAGATAGATTCTTGCTAAGTTATTAAGTCTCCTGGGGTGGGTGTGAATTTGTCACCCTCCTGCCTCAGCCTCCCAGAGTGCTGGGATCACAAATGCAAACCACCATGCCAATAAATTGCATGAATTTTAAAGTATGTTGAACTACATCTCAATAAAGCTGGTATTTAATATCAATAAATAAATGGTGGAAAAAGGAAGAATATTTCAGCAAAAAACAAAAATCAGGCTTGTAATCCCAGCATCAGGACAGAGGTGGAGAATCTCAAATTCAAAGCCAGCCTGAGATACTTACAGTGAGACCCTGAGGGGATGTGGAAGTGGAACATGTATCAGTACTATCAGTGGGAGGTGAGCTCTAGACTGGCAGAAATGCCCACTCTGTTCCCTGTTGTATCTCCAATACAATATCTGGCAAGTAGCACCTATAAATAAAATAGCAACTAAAGGAACATATGTGAAGGCCTAGTTATCGGGGATGAGCTGGACTCTGGAGAAAGGAAAGATGAGTGTATGTGGACTGGGGTGACACCAGAGACTGGGGTGTCTTAATCCTAAAAGTGAGGAGGATTCACTGAAGGAGTTTAAATGAAGGTTGACATTTGAAAAGACCACTAGCAGCAGGAAAGAACAGATTAAGGACTGAAAAGTTTGTTTTAGCAAGGAAGTTGTTAGTGACCTTGGAAAAATCAGCCCAGGTGGAAAGACAGGGTGACTAATTTGGGGAATTGCAAAGGAAGTGGAACTGGCAAAATTACACTTATGCTTGGTAAGGTCTCTCCGTACTCCCTACCAGTCTCCAGGGAAACAGACCAAAAATACACTTGGCTTGAGAATTAACAAAAGACATGTTCCTATGCATATTCACACACAGCCGGCTCACCGGGCTATTCTGTTTTTGGTGGAGTTTTTTGTGGTTTTTTTTGAAGGGTGAGACAGGGTCTCAATATGTAGTTCAGATGGGTCTTAAACACACTATGTAGTGTTGGCTGGCTCAAACTCATGCTGAGCCTCCCAAGTACTGGGAATGCAGATATCCACCACCCTACCTGGGAACCAGTTCATTCTGATTCTGTTCAAGAGTTGCGCACTTCTATCCCTAACAGAGCCCATGGCTGCAGTTGTTCAGGTGCTGGCCTTTCTCCACTGCAGGGGTGGGAGGACACAGAGAAGGCTGCTCTCATCTGAGATGTGGGGGCACTTCAAAAACACAGCCTGTCCCTCCTGGCAGTAAAGGCCTCTCCTGTGGACAACCTACAACCCAGAACCCACAGCAAGCCACGTGGGTGCACTCAGGTCCTACCCACTAAAGATGGTGGGAGGTTTTAGAATAGGGCAGTTACCCCTGGCATGAACTGAGGATCCAAAGATTTGGGTACTAGTTCTAGTTGTGTCAGTCAAAGCCACAGGAGAGCAACGTAACCTCTCTGAGCTTCCATTTTCTCAACAACTAAGAGAAGAAACACATGCCCTACCCTAATCACAGTAGTCAGAAGGGAGTAAAACTATTTAAGGGCAGATTTAGATTTTGTGAGGCCAGAGATTTATGTGAATTCATCTTCACAAATTGTGTTTCTGAGAAAGAGAATTGCTATGTTGCCTAGGCTGAACTGCAACTTCTGGGCAAAAGCAAGTCCCCTGCTTCAGCCTCTGAAGTAGCCAGGACTAGAGGCACAAGCCACTACACAGGGCCTGGCTGCATATTCTTTGATGGCCTCTTTAACAATTTTCAGGAATTTCCTAGGGAGAAAATAAGCTCAGTGTTATGGTTTTGGTCTAAAATGTCCCCCAAAAGACTCATGTGTTTGGAAGGTGACTGGATCATGGGGATTCATCCATCAATGAATTCAGTAACCGTTGGGAGGTGGGTCACTGAGGTGTGACCTAGAAGGTGTATTCTTGTCCCCAAGACTAACACTCAGTCATTTAGTCTTTCTGCTCTCATGGCTGATCAAAATGCATTATTGCAGTGATTCCCCCCTTATCTTTTGAAGATGCATTCTAAGACCCCTTCCCAAAGGAAGCCCAAATCTTCAGATACTTGCCCTATGTATTTTCCAACACATATAACATATCTGTGATGAGTCAGCCACGGTGAGAGACTAACACCAGTTGTGGCAGCATGCACCTGTAATCTCAGCACTTGGGAAGCTGCAATAGGAGGATGGCCATGAGTTTGAGGCCAGCCTGCACTACACAGTGTGACTGTGTCTCAAAAAGCCAAAAAAGTAAACAAATAAAACAAGAGACTAACAAAAATAACTAATAATGAAATAGAATGATTATAAAAACATGTTATAATAAAAGTAATTTAAAACTTATGAATTATTTCTGGAATGTTCCATTTAATATTTTTGGACCCAAATTGGCCACAGGTAACTGAATCTGAGCAAAGTGTAAAAGGTGAGGATTAATGTATTGCTACCTTAGAAAAGATTCTTTCAGCTTCCCAACTCCTTATTTTAGAATGGCTATCAAATTTAGGGAAATCTCTATATTTTTTTTGTGGTCTTTTCCCCCCAGTAGTAAGGATTGAACCAGGGCCTTCACAGAGTTAAATCCCCATCCCCTTTTTAAGTTTTGTTTCATTTTTATTTTTTTTAGGTGGGGCTCTGCTAAATTGCTTAAACTGGGCTCAAACCTGCCATGATCCTGCATCAGCCTCCTAGAATGTTGGGATTATAAACCTGTCCCACCAAACCTGGCTTTCAAACTTTTCTTTATGAGCTGTATCAGGGAATTTCACATTGTCCTGTGCAACTTTCCCAATTCTGACTCTCCCAATTCTTTTGATGCTGGGCATCCTAGGATCAAAAGACCTCTGGCACATTCAGGTCACATTTGCAATTCAGTGCAGTGTGGGTTATGAGGTATCTCTATATATTTCTATACACTGGGAAGGCTAGCGATAACTTACTACACACGAGCCATATAACTGTATCCCACGAAACTCTTAATTCTGAGCATTCCTGCTGCAAAATGCAAAATGCAAAAAAAGAGAGGGAAAAGCCCACAACCACTCCAATGCCTCCAGATCCGAGAATTCTCAATAGAAAAAGACAACGTTCTTTACAAATCTGAGGTGAAATACCTTTGTTTTGCTAACGTACAAACAGGAGTACGTGAACGTGTTGCTAAGGTCCCTTCCACAGCCACAGAAGGGCCCGGGGCGAGTCGGAACGTGAGTGAGGCTGCTCCGCGTCGCGGTGCGGACCCAGGCTCGGGGCGACGCAGTTCTGGAGAAGGTGCCGCCGATCTGCCGGGAGCCCGGAGGAGGAAGAGTGGCCTCGCCGGCCCGGGTGCCAGCGCGTGGCCGAGACAAGGTCCGGTGGCGCTCCCGGCCGATCTCCAAGCGGAGGTCCCCGCAGGCCCAGCTCCGCCCTCACTTCGCTCTCAGAAGACAAAAGGTTCCGACCCAGCCCTGAGCGCTGCGGGGGATTTCAAAAGGAGCGCGCGGCCTCGGGCCGGGCCCTCACTTCCGGTCTGCGCGGGCGGCCGCTGAGTCTCGCGATGGCGCGTGTCTTCTCGGCTGCGGCTGGCGGTGGACTGCACCCATGCTGGCTTCTGGTTTTGTAGCAACACGGACAAAGTTGAAGGCTACTGGTTCATTTTAAAATGCATCGGGTCCTAACGTTTCGATCGGGAGGCGAAGAGCTAGAGCGGCCTAGCGTGAGCGCAGCCCTCGTGGGATTCTGCCTAGGGTGTGTGATCCAGGACTCAGGTGCCAAATGTGCCTTGAGCGACTTGCCGCGCCCCACCCACGATGTGTCATGTAGTTCCCACAGTAACCCCTAGAGAATTGCGTGGTTGTTTTACACTTGTGATACAGCCGGGGAAACTGAGGCCCAGAAGGAGTGAAGGAATATGCCAAGGATCAGAGTAAACTGTCACCAAAACTCGAATTCTTTTTTTTTTTTTCTTTCCAAAACTCGAATTCTTAAACTAGGCTTGGTAGCACACTCCAGTAATCCCAGCACTTGGGAGACTGAGGCCTGAGGATCATTGCAAGTTCAAGACCAGCCAGGGCTACAAAGTAAGCCCAAGGCCAGCCTGAATTGCATAGTAACCCTTCCTCAAAAAGATGAAACAAACAAACATAAAACAAACAAAAACATCCCCCCCCCACAAAAAAAAACCCAACTCAAATTCAGACTCGCTCAAGGCAGCTCTGAGGCCTCATTTCTGCGAGGTCTACCTGTCAGATCCCTGAGGAGCACTGCAGCTCCAGGCTATGGGCCTTGCAGACTGCGGAGCATAGGAAGATCCAGGCACTTCCTTCACTGTGTGACCTTGAACAACTTGCTTAACCTTTATGAGACTCGTATTTTTCAACTGATAGATGGGATTGTAATAATGTATCATAGGATTGTTGGGAGATGTGTTTAATGCCCACTGCAGAACAAGTTCTCAATGGAAACTACAGTTATTAACCATCTTTTTACACCCCCCCTTACATGTTTTGCATTGTTCAATGTGTAGGAAGTACTTAATAAACCATAGTGAATGGGGAAGAAGTAAAATAAGCCTGACCAGACACCAGGTCGTCCTCACCTCCGGCCTCCTGGTCTCTTCCTGGATGTGGTGCCATCTCAAAGGGCTCAAAGTGGAAGATGACTGTTCACCCTTTTCTCAACAGTTGTGTTTGTGTTAATCTGTTATTAAAGTGTATAAATGTTAAGGATACTTAAGTTTTACAAAATGAACCCAGTAGTGTAACTACACAGTGTGATCAAAAAGTGATGAATATTTTAAATTTTTAAAAACATTTATTACGTAAAAAATCATGTTGCTATCAATCCCTCTCAAAATACTCCCCCTCACTTATCTCATCATTCTTGCCACTTTCTGAGGCAGCTCTGAAAGTCCTTTTTGTGACTGTCTCAGTTTCCTGAAGTTCGACCTAATTATCTTTCATGTTCATTTTGGCTTTGAGGAAAACAAGGAAGGTATATACGCACACAACATAATATTTTTATTTGGAATCAACATAAACATTTTGAATTGACTCAGAACATCAGGGCAGCCACAGGGAAAAAAAACACAAAAAAACTGCTTCCAGAACTGCTTCAGAAAGTGGCAAGAATGATGGGTAATTGTGCTTGAAGCAAGGGGGAGAGTTTTGAGGGAGATTCATGGCAAAGTGTCTTTCCTGTAATAATTTTCATTAGTTTTCTTACTTACCTATTCACCATAATTTTATCATACCTTGGAGGAGCTTGATGAAGAAACGGAACATTTCCATTCTCAGAATCCTTTCCATGTTTCCTTCTGGTCACTTTTTGCTTTGCAGGGGTAACTGATGTCCTGCCTACTAATACTAGTAAATCAGTTTTGCCTGCTTTTGCATTAGATTTAACTCAAATCCCAGCTGCACTGTCCAGCAACTTCCTGGATCTCCATGTGTCATCGTCTTCAGCAGGAGTCTCAGAAGCCTGGTAGTCACCTTCCATGTGCTCATGGCTGCTGCCCAGTGCCACCCATCTCGCCCCACCTGCCACTTCTTGGCCTGCCCACTGGCTGTGGTCTGGCCCACCTACCATGTCTGTCTTCTCCATGCACACCAGAGGGAAAAGCACCTCTTGCTTCTTGCTCTTGGCTTTTTCGTAAGAGGTGTCCACAGCAAAGATGTCTGTGCTCCCATGACCTTGTCCTTGCCCTTATACCCCAGATCTTCCCTGCTCCACCAAGCAGGCCCTGAGGAAGTGGGGGATGGGAATACACTGAACCACAAGATGGTCAGGCCCAGCTTCACATTATTCCAAATAAGACTCCTGGGCCTGCTCTGTTGCATGTCCCCCTTATCCCTCCAGCAAGACCTCTTTTTCACTCAGGGTAATTGAGCTCATGGGCCCCTGACTTCCTAGCCGAAAGTCCAACATTTAGACATGGCTGCATATGTTGGAGCCTCAATTGTGTCCATCCAGAGAATTCCCAGTGCCACGCTGGTACAGGACAGACTCAGGGGGTCTGGGCTTTCTGCCTGCAGGGGGCAGTGTTGCCTAACCTTGCAAAGCAGCCCAGTCAGAGGTCCCATTACACGGATATTATCCTGGGACCCCTGTTATGTATGAAGAAAGCAGGACTCAGCGGAGTTTAAGGGACTTGTCAGAATCCTGGCTTTCATAAGTGACAAGAATGAGGTCTCAGGGGCACCATTCGACACAGGTCTAGAAGCTTGGGCAGTGAGACTAAGGTGAGCCAGACAAATAGATGATTTTCTTATATACAGTCCTCAAAGCAGTCCCAGAAGATAGGTGTTTTTATTTGCATAAAGCAGATGCGGATGTGGAGGTCCAGAGAAATTCACTATCTTCCCTAAGGTCATGTGAATAGTCAGAGAAGAAATAGGATTCAACCTCTCCTACCCCACAGGCTGACTGCAAATGCTGACTTTTTCCTCTGCCCTGTGCCAGGCTCATCTGAAAGATTTCTGTTTGTGTGTGTGTTTTCCTAGGGATTGAACCCAAGACCTTTCACTGAGCTCCATCCATAGCCCTTTTAAAAATAATTTTGTTCTGGGACAGGGTCTGGCTAAGTTGCTCAGACTGAGCTAAAACTTTCAATCTTTTTGCCTCAGTTTCCCAGAATGCAGGAATTACAGGCATATACCACCATGCCCAGCTTTGGAATCTGGACACACGAAGGTATGAGTGGGCACACAGCTATGATAGGACAGTGGGGGGACACTCCCAAGGGAGACAAATGTGTACCACAAAAAGTCTTTTCAGTTCTGTTACTAACAAACCACCCCAACACATAATGGCTTAAAGTAGTTTGTTATGATCTCTCACAGTCCTGGGGTTGAGCACATTTAGCTGGGGGTTCTCAAGCAGCTTCTGTCAGATGGAGGCTGGTGTTGGAGCCTCCTGAAGGATCAGCTGGGCTACGTGTCAAAGTGGCTCTTTTTAATCACACATCTGGTCCCTCGTCTGAAGTGACTGGAACAGACAGAAAAGGCATCATTTTTTCTCCTCACTGCCTTCACATGAGGCTTGGGCTCACTGGTAGACAGCTCATTCTTGGTGGCTGACTTGCCCCAAAGGAGACATTCCAAGAGCCTGAGACAAAGGCTGCAGGGATTCTGGGACCTCTCCTCGGAAGTCACGTAGTGATACTTCCCCAGTGTGCTCTTGGTGAAAATGAGTCATGGGCCATCCCAGATTCGAGAGGTGGGACAACACACACATGTGTAGCACAGTCCAGTGGGGGCCATCTTTAGAAAGCAGCTGTTACAGGGGCTGAGACAGGACACACTAGGTTGGGAAACTGCCTACAGTCATGCTTTAGGGGAACACAGTGGAACTGGGGTGTTGGGGGTTGATGAGGGTCTCAGTGACACACTCAGAGTTCTGTTTGTGGGTACACATTGGGGTCTTCAGCTTCAAAGCATCTGAGCCCCTGTTCCATGCTGGTGGACCCTCTTTAGTGTGAGTCTCAGCAGGGAGTCAGGCACTTGCTCCCTTGACCCTCTACAGGAAGTTCACAGCCATACTGATGCTGCCATGCAGGACCCTGGATCTTGAGTATGTGCAGGGAGGCAGAGTGCATGCAGGTCATCGGTTATCCTAGAGGCAGTGAGAGTCAGCACTCAAGTGATGGGAACTGGTTAAGGGTAGCCTTTGGGGACCTGGGGCTGCAGCCCCCTAATTGGGCTGTTCCTAGGGCAGGATAGGGCTGAAATTCTGGCTGCCCAGCTTCTCATGGCTCCTGCCTCCTTCCCACACTGCTTTCTTGAGGCTTCCTGTCAATCCTGTGAGCTGCCTGATACCATCCCACAGTATTCCTCCTCTGCTTAAGTGGACTAGAATCCTTTTCTGTTGTTTGCAATGAAGAACCTTAATTGGTACAAAGGCCTACTGAAAGCTTCCGTCAGGGGAAATGACATGATCATTATAGGAGAGGAAAATAGAAATTGCTGATGGACATGGAAAAAAGGAATGAGAGAGGCTAGTTGGGAAGCTGCTGCGATCTTAGGGGTGTGGGAGACTTGGGTATTGACTGTGCGACTAGAGTGGGAGAAAGGGCAGATCTTGACCATTAACTGAATATACAAATGAAAAGGGGTGGGTAGAGAATATGCAAATGAGAAGAGCTCCACATTGCTAGCAGTTTTGAAACTTGGTGACTGGGAAAATTATAATGTTGCAAAGAGAGACAAGCAAGTCAGAGAGACCTAGCTTGCAGGAGAAGGTCATTCATTTATCTATTCGACAAATACTAAATGTCAGCTCGATGCCAGGGTTTGAGAAGCAATGGGAAGATAGCAGCAAACAAAATAAAGTCTCTTTAATTAACAAACACATACATAAGACAATGAGCCTGCATCCATATAGCTTTGGTTAGTGGTTCCATGGAGCCACAGCATGTCAAGCTGGCAGCTGGAACTTCTAGAAAGATTTAGGAAGGAAATTGTGGTTTCCATAAGCACTCATGAGTTTGTTCATTTGTGTTTATTGAGTACTATTACTCAGTACTACTCCTGGCACTATGAAGTATGAATAAAAACTATGGTGAATGTTTACATTTTTAAAATGTATTACAGTAAAAGACATATTTTTTAAAAAGACACATTATGGGAAGGGGATCTCTTGATGGAGAGAGGGGAGGGGAGGAGGAATGAGAAAAGGAATTAAGATGTGTTCTGTACACATACCAACTCCACAGAAGGAATGTAAACACTATGTGCTGTAAATATGTACAAATAAATATAAATAATTTTTAAAAGACACATTGCTATAAATTCCCCACAAGATGAATGTGTTCTCACTTGGAACATATTCATCAATCTTGCAATTTTCATTTTCTCTTATTCTTTTTTTCCTCTCTTTAGTTTTTTAAAACAGGGTCTCATGTAGTTCAGGCTACTTTGAACTCACTAGGTAGCCCATAGCCAACCCTCCTGCCTCAGCCTCCTAAGGGCCCAGATGATAGGTGTGCACTATCAGGCCTGGCTTCTTGCCACTTTCTGAAGCAGTTCTGAAAGTTCTCTTTCCTGAGTACCTTTAGTTCCTCTATCTCAGCTCCCTTGTTATCATAAAGCAATTTAAAACATTTCTTTCAGGGTTATTCTGCCTTTGGGGAAGAACTAGAAGTCACACGATGCCTGAGCTGGTGAATGAGGTGGATGAGGACACACAGATGTTTTTACAAGCCTGCCTGCCAGAGGACACTGCGTGGCAGTGGTCACCAAATCTGTGAAGACACTCACAAAAGATACTTTCAGACCTGCTTCAGAAAGTGGCAAGAACAGTGAGATAAGTGTAGTTGAAGCAAAGGAGAATGTTTTGAGGGGGACCAATAGCCTAATGCAATGTATCTTTTACTGTAAAACATTTTTAACATTTAAATATTCACTGTATATTTTGACCATATCATGTAGAAATGTAGCGAAAAGGGAAAGAATCTCAGCTTTCTTGGAGTTTCTAATATAGAATGTAGAGGAAGAAAGTAAAATCAGTAATGTATGTATACTAAGAAGAAAAATAAAGCGAAGAAGAGATAAGAGGAAGTTTGCTATTTTATGTATGATATTCTGTCACAGCTTTCTTATAAGGAGATATTTGAGCAAAATCTTGAGTGAAGAGAGTCAACATCCACGTAGCTATCTGGGGTGATACCCACTTCATGCAGAAAGCGTAATAAGTGCAAAGGCCCTGAGGCAGGGCAGTGTTTTGGTTTGTTCAGCGAGCTTCCAGGAAGCCTGTGTTGCTAAAGCAGATGGATGACGGAGACCAGTAAGAGATGAGTGAAGGGGGGTAGCAGGGATCCAGATCTCATGGGCCCTTGTAAGTTATTGTAAATGCTGTGTTTTGGCCCTTATTCTGAGACAGAAAGATTTCAGAGAATCTTGAACAAAGGAGACATACATAATTGACACTTTAAAAAGGTCACTCAGATGTGTCAGTGGCAGTACTACTGGCCAGGGAAGAAGCAGGAAGGAAGCCACACAGCCTGCCCGTGTGCCTCCCCTGCCTGCTGGGGAGAAGCAAAAAGGAGGCTCTGTCTGCTGCCTCCTCCACCCCATAAGACATCCAGCATATGCGCTGGGAAAGAAGAGCTCTCCCAGACCCCAGGCCCCCAACCCTGTAAGCAGCTAGCTAATCTGGAGGAGCACAGACTGAGATGATAACAATGGAAGTAAAGAGACAACCTAACGCTTGTATTGTTTGATTGACTTGCAAGCCCAAAGCTGGTATTCTGAGCAACTATCTAGAGGTTAACAATATGCAATACAGTAACTGTTGTGGATTCCCTACTGTCTTATCACTGTTTTGTTTTATTCCTTTTAAAATTAAGGCTGGGGATATAGCCCAGCACCACAAGCAATTGCCTGGCAAGTGCAAGGTTGTGAGTTCGATCCCCCGTACAAAAAATAAATTAAATTTAAAAAATAGAAAGATCACTCAGGATGCTGCTTACAGAATAGACTGAAACAGACAAGGCAGAAAAGGGGGGACCAACTAGTAAACAACTGTACTCAATCAAAGGGGAGATAATGGTGGCTTAGACCAGGCTGGTGATGATGGAGGAGAAGACATATGGTCAGACTCTAGACACAAACTGCTGGAAAATCAAAGGATCTGCTCATAGATTAGGTGTGAAGTTCAAAAATAAAGGAGTCAAATGACTCCACGGTTTTTAACTGGAAGAGTAGTTGTCACCTACTGAAAAGGAGATTGAAAACTCTGTCTAAAGCACCGAGACTGAGTTGAATTGTTGCCAGCCTAACCCAGGACCTTCTCACTGAGCTACATCATTGGCTCTTTTTTTAAATGTTTCACTGGAGTGGTCACTAAGTCATCCATGCTGTGTTGGGAGCCACCCAAGCTGGAGATCAATCACAGGTGTGGGGCTGGTGCAAGGCTGCCTGGAGATGGTTCAGATTTGTGCAGATATTTGCCCCTCTTATGTACAGGGGGCTTCCTCAACAGCAGCTATCACTCTGGTTATTCACCCACAGCATATAGGAAAGGAAAAAAAAAACAAGTTTACTTGTTCCAGCTGCAAAGTTGAGGAACATTTTGCCCAAGATTGCTCTGCTGCACCTGTAATCTGTCCTTTCAACAAAACCTTCTAGGGCCAGGGATATATATATAGCCCAGCAGCATAGTGCCTGCCTGGCAAGTGTGAAATCCTGAGTTTGGTTCCTGGTATCAAAAAAAAAAAAAATCTACTACCTTGTCTCCAAAGTGTAGATGAGGCTATCATTGGGCCGCTCGGTATAGATTTAAAACTGATATGGGAGGGCCAACCTATTCCAGAAAACCCAGCAGGGACTGCCACTAGGGGTGCTACGGCTTGGAGAGCCGCCCTGAGACAGTCCAGCCCTGCTCAGCTCAACGGACTCTTAGTGGCTGTGTCCTGATTTGTGGTTTGCTGATTTTTGTTTAAAAAATACTCTCACAATAGGCAATTTCAAATAACCATGACACCAACCAACCTGTAAAACTTCTAAACATTCAACATGTGGCTCCAGCATATCACTGTCTCACTACGGCTTTTGTAGTTTGTCTTTTATTTTTATTTTTGGACCAAGAATCAAACTCATGACCTTGCTAAATCCCCGGCCTGTAGTAAGTCTTGATATTTGATAGTGTAAATTCTCAAACTCTGCTGTCTTTTTTTTTGTTTTGTTTTATCGGTACTGGGGATCAAACTCACGACTGCCTGCTTGCAAGGCAGGCACTTATGCCAGTAAGCTAAATCCCCAGCCCCTACTCTGCCGTCTTTCAAAATTGTTGTTTACTTTAGGGATACTTGCTCCAAATTCATGATCAACATAACTTTACATTTATTTAGGTCTTTTTTGCTTTCTTATATCAAGTTTTCAAATTTCAATACATTGACACTACCTACATGCATTTTATTAGTCATATATGTAACTGTTGTATGATATTTGTGCTGTTGAAAGTCTTTTATAAATTCCTATTTAAAAAAGTGGCTCTTCCTGTAAGCAGCCTGTGAAAATGGTTTGCCAGAAAGTCCCACAAAATCATGAAAATCAAGAGATTCAAATCTTTGTGCTCACTTTAAGAACACCCACAAAGGGGCCAGGGATTTAGCTCAGTGGCATAAGCACCTGCCCTGCAAGTGCAAGGTCATGAGTTCGATCCTCAGTACCAAAAAAAGATTTAAAAAAGAACACCCATGCAATTTCCCAAGCCACTGAGGATATGCACAGCTGAAAGGCCACCATGTATCTGAAGGATGTCACATTAAAGAAGCAATGTGCAGGGCTGGGGATTTAGCTCAGTGGCATAAAGCACCTGCCCTGCAAGCATGAGGTTGCAAGTTCAATCCAAAAAAAGAAAAAAGAGAAGCAATGTGCGCCATGCCAGCGTCACAATGCTGGAGTTAGTAGGCATGTGCCCAGGCCAAACAGTGGGGATATCAGGGTCAGTGGCCTAAAAAGAGTGTTGAATTTTTGCTGTACATGCTTAAAACTGCAGAGAGTAATGCTGAACTGAAGGGTTTAGATGTAGATTCTCTGGTCATTGAACATACCCAGGTGAACAAAGCACCCAATACCCGCCACCACATTTACAGAGCTCTTGGCCGGATTCACCCATACATGAGCTCCGCCTGCCACAGTGAGAGGATCCTTACTGAAAAGGACAAACTGTGCCTAAATCAGAAGATGAAGTTGCACAGAAGAAAAAGATATCCCAGAAGAAACCAAAGAAACAAAAATGTATGGCATGGGAACAAATTAAGCATAAAATAAATGCAAATAAAAAATTTAAAAATGGTGGCTGTGGCTACAGAGTGGCAACTGCCATGTCCCCTGGGAGGGAGGGGGTGCTGCTACAATGGAGCCCATTCCAGGCAGCCAGGCAGGCGCTGACCCCCTCCCAGTCACTGCCACCAAAGGGTTGGCACAGGAGGACAAAGCTGAGAGAAACAGTTCTCACCCAGGCCAACAGGCAGCTGCTGGCAGGGGAGCTCACCCAGAGCCCCAAGGAGAAGAGAGCCACAGCCAGAGGCAAAAGCAGCAAGCGGAAGCCCCAAGCATCTAAATACAATGTACAGGGTTTGTTTTTCCTACATGTAAGACTAATAATGGCCCAAGCTATAGGAGTGCTGCCTTCCAAATGTTTTGTAAAACTTTTCATATTTCCCTTACCACAAAAATTTCTTATAATCCTCAAGGTCAATTTTTTAAATTGTTAAACATGCCAGGGATATAGCTCAGTGGCAAAGTGCCTGCCTGGCAAGTGCAAGGTTGTGAGTTCAATCCCCAGTACAAAAAAAAAAAAAAAAACCTAAACATGCTCATCTTACACGTCAAATTTAATTACAAAAACAAAAAGCGGGGCCAGGAGTTTAGTTCAGCAGTATAAAGTGCCTGCCTGGCAATCACGAGGTCACAAGTTCAATCTCCGGTACCAAAAACAAAAACAGAAACAAAAACAAAACAAAACAAAACAAAAAGAGGAATTCCCCACAAAATATACACCTCATAATAGACTTCACTTGGCAGTATATACTATTAAAATTTTAAATCCTACTGAGGATGGAACTATAGCAGCAAAAAGATAATTCAATGAGATAAAAAAAAAATCTCGGAAGGGTCCATTGGAAAGATCTTCATGTGGACAATGGAAGCACCCAGTCCAATGCTAATTTGGGGTTGAGAATATGCTTATGTTCTAGAGGATGCTAATGGCCTATCTGGGTGCCCGAGTGTGGTGCCTGGCTATATCACGGACCCAAATCCAAAAAAGTTGATTTCACCTTTCAAAAAGATGATATTCAATCCTATGACAGTGATGCCTCAGAGACTACACCACAACCAAGAGACAAGGATGGGGCAAAATCTAACCTGGGACCAGTTAAAGGAATTGACTCAGGATGCCCAGAAGATTAGGTAATGGACAACAAAAATCAAAGGTCTGGATAGGTGACTGACTGCATAGAGATAACTAAACTAAAAGCTACAGAAACAAAAGGAACACAACAGTTACTAATATTCTTAAGAAAAAATAAAATACAAAACTATATATTAATTATAGATAAAAGATTTTGTTCCTTCCAAATTGTTGAGATGTCTTCTAATTGACCTATAACAAAATCTGACTAGTCTATTTATAGTTATACATTCTAAAATTATAAAAGCTATTATAATTCAAATTGGTAAAAATTATATTTGAGTGCACTCTGATTTTATAAGATGTTCATTTGTCCAGCCTGTTAAGCTGTGTACTTCTTTATCTGTTGTATCTGTGAATGCTGTTTTTTATTTGAGCTCAACAATTTTTTTCTCTTTGCTTTTTTCTTTTACATTTTTGGATCAGGAGGGGAAACAACAGATAAAGCCAAATGAGGAACATTCTATAGTATAAGGGATATGTAATCCTCTAGATTGTCCTGGTCATGAAAATAAAAGAAAGGCTAGGGATATAACTCTGTAGAGTGCCCATTTAGCATGCACAAGGCCCACAGTTTTCACACCCCAGCCCCAGCATCAGTAAAAGAGGGAAAGAAAAAGCTTAGGAATTGTCTCCAATGGAAAGAGACTGAAAAAACAGATAATTAGATGCAATAAGTTATTCTGGATTGGATCCTTTTGTTGCAAAGAATATCATGGACCAACTAGTGAAAGTCTAATAAGACCTGGGGGTTAAATAGTATTAATGCATCAATGTTAATTTCCTGATTATGAGCACTGTATTGGGTTATGGGTTCCTATTTGTAGGAAATATATACTAAAGCATTAATGAATAATCATCATGTAGGTGGTTCAAAGAATGGAGGAGCCCTTTGTACAATGGTAAATTTTCTGTACCTTTAAAATTATTTTTAAAAAACTGGGTGCATACCTGTAATCCCCACACCCTGGGAGACTGAGGCAGAAAGGTTGCCATGAGTTCAAGACCAGCCTCCACTACATAGCAAGTTTGAAGCCTACCTGAGCTGCATAGCAAGATCCTATCTCAAGAAAATTGAAAAAGGAAGGAAGGAAGGAAAGAAGGAAGGAAGGAAGGAGAAGAAAGAGTGAATGAAACCTGTGATGTAGTAAAGAGTGAAGAGGGACAGTTGATGGATAGTTCAAGGACTCTGAAAGGTCTACAGAAAAAGTAGTTAATGTATAGTGTTGCAAAGAGCCTAGAGATGAAGAGAAAGAAGTATTAAACATTTGACAAACTATCTATCTTGTTAATTATGGTAGCATCTTTATATATAAGTAGCAAGTACAACAGAAAATAAATCAATTATTCCAGCCACAGACAGCACTGGATACGCATATGGGTTTGAAGACTCTTCCAAGTCTGGCATGTGGTGCACCCTTAAAATCCCAGCACTCTGAGAGGCTGAGGCAAAACCTGTCTCAAAATTAAAAATTTTTTTAAAAAGATTTTTTAAAACAACTTCATGGCTTCCCTTGGCCTAGAGTGTCAGAGGTTGCAAGAAGCCCAGTCTCACTGCAAATCACTATAATTTTAAAGAGAAAATCCCAATGACATAATTATATTAGCTTTTTTCAGGAGGTTAGGTCTTCTAATTCCTAGTTAATTAGTTAAGGTTATTAATTTTAGGAATATGTAATGGTCACATTCATCATAGAGAATTTTTGTCTGTACATGATATATCTTGATTTTCCCCCATTCCCTCCCCTCTCTTCAACCCCTCTTCTCTCCTTATTTACAAAAACTTTGTTTCCATGTTTTCCTTCTTTTCTGATTTTTTCTTTTCTCTCCCCTCCCAAGTTTCCCTTCCCATTTGAACATTTTCTTCCTATTTCATAATATCTATAATATATTTTGCTGCTGGCTGGGGAGAACCAGGAAGGAGATCAGCCACCCATCATGAACCAGGTGGCCATTGGCTAGGAGAGAAGAACCACCCCCATAAGCAAACAGCTGATTTGGAGGAACACAGGCTGAGGTGATAATAACTGAAGTAAAGAACCAACAAAAAAGGCTTGTATTGTTTGACTTTGCAGATTCAAAGTTGGTAGTCTGAGTAACTATTTAGAGGTTAATAATATGCAATATAACAACTATTGTGGATTTCCTACTGTCTTATTACTATTTTGTTTTATTGCTCTGATATATATATATATATATATATTACATTTTGGCCCTTATTTACATGTTTGGTCTCTCACACCAGAGAAGCTATGCAGTACTTACACATAAGTGTCTGGTTTATTTCACTTGAGTGTATCCATTTACCTAGAATTGCCTCAAGCTTATCCTTATGGCACAGTAATACTCTGTTATATAAAACACAGACACACACACACACACACACACACCTTTATCCATTCATCAGTTGACGGGCATTTGGGTTGTTTCCAAGATTTAGCTATTACAAACTGTGCTTCGGTAAGCATGGGTTTGCATATATCACTGTGGTCTGATGCTTTTAAAGAAGCTCTTTCTAAAAGTGTATTCTAATATATAATTTCGTGCTCACATTTTGGGCCAAAATGCCTTGTATATAGAATCATTGTGCCCATGTAATACGTTTATTATAGGCAAATAAAAATGCAGATAAATACAGTAAAATTTAAACCACCTATACCTCCCCATCCAAAACAATTTGTTAGCGTTTTGATGCCTAGTTTAGACTTTTTAAAGGCAGATCACATCTAAACATTTTTATTGCAGTAAAAGGAGGGCCCTGCGCTGCACTATTTTGTGTCTCAAATTCCCCTCCTCGCCAAATGTAGAGCAAACACTATCTTGATCACTAAATATACTTCAACCAGCTCATTTTTAAGGACGCGGCGAGGAACTCCACTGAGCAAATGGGCGGCGATTTATGTGACCACGCTCTGGTTTCAGGTGTGGGCGGGGAGACCACACCTGCGGACTGAACGCCTCCAGCAAAGATGGGAGATTGGAGGAGAGCTAGGTCCCAGGACTGGGTTTTAAATCTACGGGAATACAGGAAGAAGGGTCAGCAAGCTTGGCCGGTGCAAAGCAAAGTGCCTGTGAAGTCGGATTGGGGAGCGACACTTAGCAGTGGGCGGGTGATTCTCAAGGGCCATGGACACCGAATGGGCGAATGGGAGGAACCCGAGACCCCTGGACTCCCGGGCCGCGGATCTGAGCCGCTGCTCCGTACCAACAGAGGGCGCCGTGCCCTCAGCAGTGTTCAGTGCACTCCGTACAGCTGCAGGCCAGATGTGGGAGGTGCAAAGCTTCAATCCGAGTCCCTGCAGAGTAGCCGGCAGGGGACAGCGAAGAAGGGACGGTAGGGGGTAAGGGTGGTGGCTGTCGCTGCTCGCCGGATTCCCAGATTGACTTCTCTTCTGGCACAGAACGGCGGGGAGGGGGGAGACCTCTTGCCCAGAGGGGACACCGTTTTCTAATTCCAACAAAAGCAGTTTGGACTGACAGCAGCCTTGGAGTGGCTGGTTCAGCGTCCACCAGGCTGGGCGCAGGGCCAAGGAACGCACGTGGCAGTCGGCGGTGGGAAAGGGAACCGGCCTTGGGGGCCTTGAAGTCTTTGCGCGCGCAGCCCTGAACGCCAGACGCTCCAACATGCGCACCACACAGCAGATCCTCCCTGTGCTTTTTCAGGTCGGGGCGCGGTGCGCAATGGAGGAGTAGAAACTGAGGCACAGCACGTCCGAGCACTGAGTAGAACTCTTCCTCCCACATCGTCTGGAGCAGAGAAGGTGGACTAAATGTAAGGCCTAAGTCTGAAGGTCCAGTGAAGAACCCCATGGCCAATAACAACCCCCAGGGGCCCTGCCCCCTCGATCTGCTTCCTGCCCTCATCCCCAGGTTTCCCAGCGCACTGCTGTAATTGGCGGTGTAGATCCAGGCCGGAGGAGGGCAGCGGGCGGCCCGGGAGAGACAGGGGGCTTAATTGCAGGGCTTCTGCCGGCAGTCTAGGCTGCATCTCCGCCGGGAAAGGAGCTGTTCCCTTAGCTCCGCAGGCTGGGCCTTGAACCCTAAAGGCCTTTAGGTGGTGGTTGGGGGTCCCTTCCCTGGACATTAGGTTGGGGCGCTGAACTCTAGCAAGGGTGCGAGGGGAATAAAGAGCAGGATGCTATGGCAGAAAGCTACAGGGGGAGGTCAGATTCCAAACTCCCACTCCAACCTCAGAAGCCCTGGTTGGCGTTGCCCGAAACTCCTCCCTTGTTCTGACCACCCCCTTTCTGCCGCCCCCGCCACCCTCCCCAGGGCGCTCCCACCCTGGGGAAGAATGTGCCCTCCTAGCGCACCCTTGCCATGGTAACGGCACACCCCCACCCCCGCGCACCGAAGCGGCCGGCCCGGCCCCGAGGGCCACAAGGAAAGGGGGAGACAGGAACCTCCCAGCCCCGCGGACACACCTCGGCTGCCCTGGTTGCCACAGCAACCGGGAGCGCTTCGAAGTACGCGGCCGCCAAATGGCAAAGGGCTTGCTCTCGCGCGCGCTCTCTGGCTCTCTCTCTCTCTCTCTCTCTCTCTCTCTCTCTCTCTCTCTCTCTCTCTCCTTCCCGACCTGTTACCCATCTAAACCACAAAAGAGGATCCCCCCACCCCGGGCTCCAGAGAGAGAGAGAGACATCCCAAGTTTAAAACACTGGGTCCAAAGACGAAGGATCATGGGTCATTAGCTTCTACATACGGCGATCCCAGGGGGGAAAAGCCATCTGGAGGGCTCTGGAAAGCCTGGGACTTGAAAAGGGATCCCCCTGTCGCCAACCTGTCCCTGTCCCCCAGCAGAACCCAAAGGGGGCGCTGGCAGGCGGAAGCCAGGGAAGGGCCCGGAGGCGCGCAGGCCCCACAGCGGAGCCCTGATTACAGGGACCTGTACCTCCCGCCCCCGGCTCCCACTCTCATTAAGTCATTTTTTCCCCTGTTGGAAAGTCCCCGAGCCTTGAGTGCAGGGGTTGGGGCGACCGCAGGCAGCTGCCGGCAACCACAGGAGAAGGGGGGCAGAAAAGGGAGGAGGGGGACCCGCGACTAGGGTCTGGCCACTCTCCAGCGTGGAAGGCCCCCTACCGGGGCTAGCTGGAAGCGCATTAATTGAGGGAAGGAGAGAAACCTGAATGACCTTAACCTTGCTTCTCACCGCGGCGATTCTGGGTTTGGGGCCCCTTCTTCAGGCGACTGAAAAGGCTAGATGCTGGGTTTTGATCCTGCCTGACCTTGACCCCTTAACCCCACCACTGTCTGCCACTCTACCTCCCATCCTCATTCCGTTAGTCCCCTCACCTCCTCCTCTTGGGACAATCTGGGCTCCCTCACACCCTACTACCACTTCTGCTTGCAAGGCGGTAACCTAGGTTCCATCAGGTGAAAGGTGGGCACAGGGGAGGTCCTGTCCTCTCCAAATGACCTCTGGTCCACTCCTGTTCACACTTTCAAGTTTCACCTCTGGCATTTCATCTCAGCTCCACCTTCCCACTTAATTTCAGTCTATTTTCCCTGTTTCCACTCAGCACGATTATTCCTGCCTCACCCTCAAGCCAGATGGCCTAAGCCCACCACCTCTCTCGTACCCCCTTTTCCCACTCTTCATCATCTGTCCACTCCCCCCCTTTAGGTACCTTACAAGTCCCACACCCTAACCTTTCTCCTGTGAGATCCAGCCTTGGTCTCGGGACTCAACTTCAGGCTCAGGGAGAGAATGGGGAGCGGGGCAACACCCTATTCACTCCTTCCCCAACATTTCCTCCCCTCCTTTAAGGCCAGGCTAGCATATACCAGCTCCCCATGACCCGACTCACTAGAACGTGTCCCCGGCAACTCCTGCTCAGCCCTCTGCTCCACCCTGCCGCCCACCCTCCTCAGGGACAGCGTGCTCCTTCCCCAGGGTCACCTCTTCTACTTTATTCTCTAGCTTGATGCTACTAGGGTTCTCACCTCTAGTCTCCCCTTCTTCACCCCAACCCCTGTCCTCCATAAACCTGGACGGCAGAGGAGGGTGTAGCCGCAGCTGTGGCTGCAGTGGACATGGCTAGGGGCAAGAGTCCCCCCACTCACACCTCCAATTCCCCCAGCCACCAGTCTTCTCCACCCTGGAATGGGAGGGAGTAAGGGGGTGGGAACCCAGCCCCCATACACTTCCAGGGTGAACAAGAGGAAAGGAATGAGGCAGGTGTGTCTAGCTGCTCCTGCCTACCCCCTCTCCCTGGGGACTCTCACCCGCCTGCTCCTTCTGTAGGGCCGTTTTTTGGGGGGGGGCGGATGGAGAGAGAAACCCTGTATTCCACCAAAGCAGCAGAGCTGAGCTTTTGGAAGGGCCTGCTGCCTTAGGCATGCTTAGAACCTGCTGCAATGCAGGCAGTTGGAGGGCTAGGAGCCCTGGGCAAATCTCCCACCTGGGGGGACCACAGGGATACTCTGGTATCGTGCTGAGAGCCTCCTTTCCTTTTCATCCCCATCCAGGGTAGAGGAACATAGAACCTGGTAGGAAAATGGAAGATTTGATAGGCAGGCAATTGGGGAAAGGAACAAGAGTTGTCCTTTTCTCATTCAAGCAAGATGCCATTTGGGGATAAACTGAGGCAGCCAGCATGGTCCCCAGCTATAAGCAGCAGGAAGCGTCAGTGCAGCAGGTGAAATGTTCTTTCCTGATAACCTGAGAGTCTGAAAATCATCAGATCTGAGTCAAAGGGGTGCAACCAAGACCCAAACTGCCACCTCAGCAGTATTCCAATGGGCAGGAGTACAGGGAGTGATTATGACCTGCCAAGGAGTACAGGGCTCCCGGGGCAAAAGAGGCCCAGGAAAGCTGGCCCCCCAGCCTCGCTCACAAATCACATACCCTGCCTTCCCTGCCCCACTCCAAGAGCCCAGCTCCAGACAGTGAGTCTGCGGCCGGCCCCCTCCGCCCTCTTCCCAGCCGCACCTCCTGGCCCCACCTGTTCCCCGGGGCACTGGGCTGGGTTGAGCTGGGTCTTGCCCAGGATTACTCCTCTCAGAGTGCCTCCTGTCTCTACCGATGGTTGCTGCTGGGCACGGCCACTCGTCCTGGCTTGTGGCAGAGGGCGCAGGCACAAAGTGGGCGGTTGGAGCTCTGGCACTGAGGACTCTGGAGCCAGGCCTTTTTTGTCATTTCCATTGCCTCCATCCAGGCCTCATTTCTGATTTGGAAGACAGCTGTAGACCCCTTGTTGGCTTTCCAGTTGTCACCTTGTTCCCCTCAGCCAGTTCCCCATACAGCAATCCACGTGGGAACCAGACCGTGATATTCCCTGGTTTAAGACTCTGCAGTTCCTATTCCTCCTGCATAAAATCCCAACTCCTTTCCTAGGCCTAGAAAGATACGTGGCTTGACATTTGCCCGGTCATTGAGTGCCTTTCCTGCCCATCAACCCCCTGATTTCTTCACTCCTGTCTGAGAGCACTACCTCTTGATCTCCAGCAGCTCCTTGTCCTATTCACAGCTCACCACAGCAATATCACAACTCAAGCTTCCTCTTTTATCTCCCCACAAAGCACTGTACACTGGAACCCTGCTTTATTTTTTTCACAGCACATAACATGGTCTGAAACGACTGTTTATGTGTTTACTGGTTTTGTCCATCTCCCTCTGCAAAATGTAAACTCCCAGAAGGTGGGTGCTGCGTCTCTCTTATTCACATCCTTGTCTCCAGTGCCTCTCCTCCCCCCAGGGAGTGCCACCAAGAGAGTGCAAAATAAATATCCGATACCTGAATGGTGAGGGGGATAAGGGGCAGAGGCCAGTGGGCAGGGTGTCCAGGGCCTTTATGGAATCATTTCAGCTCATTATGTCCATTTCTTCTTTTCAGTCTTCCTCCCCCTGCTCATCAGGTCCCGCCCCTCTCACTCTAGAGGTGAGGGGGAAAGGAGACAGGCCTGAGGGCTGGCCGCCCGGCTGACAGCTGTGCGAGGTTGCGGAGGCACGCTCCAGCCCCGCTGTGCAGTCTGAGCTGGGGGCAGGAAGAGGTGGGCCAATCAAGCCTGGGCCCCACGGAAGTGAGTCATGGCGTCAGAGAGGCCTGGACTGTTGTCCTCTGACTGCAAACCCTGTCAGATCCCATGATCCAACCTCCTGTCCCAAAAGCTGAGGCAGTGGTGCCCGGTGGAGACCGCTGCAAGAGGCAGAAGGCCCAGATGTAGGAGGGACAGCTTGCCCGGGGCCAGGAGCCTGGGCCGCTCACTTGCACACGCTGACCCACTCGGTGATGCGGCACTCGTCACAGACCACGAAGCAGCACCAGTGGAAGCGGCAGTGGCAGCGCTCGCTGCGCGTCTGGCGCAGGATGTTGTGGCCGCGGCCGCAGCACATGCTGCCGCAGCCGTCCGGGCCCGCGCTGCTCTTGTTGCACAGGCGGCCGACGGTGCCCGCCGAGTCCAGGCGAGGCTCCCGCTCGCAGAAGTCGGGCGACTTCTCGAAGTAGACCAGGTCGGCAGGGTTGGCCCGGCGGCGCGGGGCCGGGGTGCCTGGGGCCGGCGACGGTGCCCCCGCGGGGCCGGGCTCCAGCTGGCCGCCGTTGCGGTTGTGCGGCCGGATGAGCGTGGCGCGGTGGAAGCGGCTGCGCAGCAGCGACCCCACGGTGCGGAACTCGGGCGTCACCTGCCAGCACGTCTTGAGCTGGCAGCTGCCCGAAGTGCCATGGCACTTACACTTGCGCCTCATGTTCTCCATCACCGCCTGCGGAGGGAGGTAGCGTGAGGGGTGACACCGGCCAGCCTCTGCCCTCCTCCCGCCACTGGGACCGGCCTCGGAGAATCTCCTAGGCTTTTGAAATCAGCTCCCATTGAACAGAAACAAACACTGAGGCTGGAAGCTCCCGAGCCACGCAGTTAGCGCCCCTCTGCCCGCTGCAGTTGTGCTGCTTCCACCGGCCTCCCACCAGGCTAGGCCCTGGGGGGAATTCCCTCCTTCCTGCCGGCCTTCCCAGCAGCTGCAGGGGGCTCTTAGGGATGGGGGCTCTTGCTTCCTGAGGGGGGATCCCAGATCCTCAGGGAAATTCCCTCTCCCTCCGTAGCCCGGGTAGGAACCAGGAGAGGAGGGGGCACCTCCACTCCACCCAGTCCAAAGCCACTGGCCTCACTTCAGGTTATGAGTGTGAGAAAACCCCGTCCCACCGCGACCCTGACCCCAGTTTTGCAGGGATCCAAAAGAGGTGGATCTAGGGCCTAAGGAGACTGCCCCCTCCCAATATACTGGCTGGAACTTACTCTGCCCTAAGCTGAGTGACAACAGGTGCCAAAGCTCTACCTGAACGTACAACAGAACCCAAAAAGGGCCAGGTTCTCTCCCCATGAAAGTGGACCAATGTTCCCAGGCCTCCAAGGGAGATGGGTGTGGGAACATAATCTAGGCCCCCTCTCAGCTCTCACCCACTCCACGGTCTCCTCCCAAAAATCCCTTGGTGTTATCCTCAGCAGACACATTTTCTCTATGCCATTCAGAAAACCTCACTTTCAGACAAGGATAACAAGGATCTAGGGCCCTGAAGCCAAGCAAGAAGACCACAAGAGAAGGACGCTGCCTCTGGGGGTCTTAAAGGACTGTGCAGCTTGCTCGTGCAGCCCATGGTGTCAGCGCCGCTTGGGAACCCGCCCAGTCAGTGCCTCCCCAGGCCAAGGCTCGGAACATCTGCTTCCCACAGGCAGCAGCCATTAATTAAGTAGTTTAACGAGGAGGGGAGGAGGCACTGCTGGGGAAGGCTGGGATGGTTCTGAAGCTTGGGAAAGAGCTCCATGCAGAGACAGGGCAGGGCTGGGTGGGAGCCGGTAGGGACCTGAGGGTGGGTGTGCCTCAGTTTACCTCACCTCTAAGTCAAAGTGGGGGGTGCTCAATCAGCTGTATTGTGATGGAAGAAGATGAACTGGAGCGGGCTAAGAGCTCAAGAGGAGAAAGAGTAGAGGAAGCATGGACTTAGGCCTGAGCAGGCTGGGCAGATCAAGAGAAGAGACAGGGGTGGGGCCAGTTGCCAGGAAAGAAGAGCACTGAGCTACCACCAGGACCCAGGAGGCAGCAGAGTAAAGACCCCATATTCTATATACACAAGGTGTGCACAGAGTTAGGGCCCACTCTGTACCACAAATGAGAGCAGTTTTGGAGCTCCCTGCCTGAGGATGGACTTGGCCTCTACTTGCCTTCACTAGTCGCACCATCTCTAGCAAGATTCTTAGTCACCTCTGCCTCAGTTTCCATAGCTGAATGAGAGGTTAAGAACAGTGCTCACATCTTAGGTGGCTGTGAAGATTAAATAGGCTGATATGTAGTAAGGTACTCAGAACAGCACCCAATATTAAGTACTAAATTAATGCAGGCTGTTTCTTTCCTTCCTGTCTCTCCTCCTTTTTTGTTATTTATGTATTTAATGTTTTGGATGATTGTTGTGACCTTTCAGGTTCTGCAGACATTGAAGGGCAGGGGAGAAAGGTCTGAGGTAGCCCCTGGTAACCTCACTTAGCCCCTTAGCTTTGCAAGAATCACTCCTTCTGGATGGGACAGGAGATCATGGACACATGGTGCCTTGGAGCACATTAGAGCTGGGGGCCTCCGATAATGGTCTAGTTGCATCTTCCCACTCAATAAAGGAGACAGGCTGACAACCCAGGCCTGGCCCCCTGAGGTCCTGCCAGCTAGCCCAGTCTCTAGGATCACTGAAAAAAGGAGGTGGAGCAGCCTGGGGGTGATGGGAGCCCTAGGCAAAGCCCACTCCCAGCGCATGGTAGGTCTTCAAGTCGTGCTTACTGATTAAATTGGGAGAGGACAATGAAAAGTTTGCTGAGTTTGCAGGGCAGCTTGAGCCACGGAAGAGGTAGCCTGGGGAAGGGACGAGGCCCAGGGAGTTGAAAGGGGCCTAGGCCCAGCGCTCTCACCTGTCTCCCGACTCGGTTGTTGTGGAGCCTCATGCGCGCGTGGATGTCTCTGTGAGGCTCCCGGGAGTCCAGAAAGTCCTTAGAGAAGCGCTCCCCGAAGCCCACATCGGGGCTGCAGCCGCCCCACTCCCAGGAGTCCTGCAGGCCGGGGCTGGCAGGGGGCAGGGCGGGGTGTTCTGGAACCCCGTGGCTCAGGCCCTTACCACGCTGAAGCGCGTCCAGCTGCAGTCGATGCAGCTTTCGACGGAAGGCCTCCTCGTCCCCGCGCCGAGATTCGTCGCAGCCGCAGGCCTGCAGTTTGCCCAGGGCGCACGCGTTAGATACAGCGTGCACCACCCCGGCTGCCGCAATGGCGTAGGCGAAAGCGCTCTCTCGGAAACCTGCAGTCAGAGACCCAAAAAAACACGGGCTGTGGAGTGGCCTCGACGTGCCATCCTCCTGCCTATCCTGCCCAATTTTGTCTTCAAACCAGTGTGGTGGAGGGTCTGGTACAAGGGTAGGGAACCAAAGGGCAGGAATCCCACCAGAAGCCAAGCATTCCGCAGGACACAGTGCAGAGATCTCCCACCTAACTCTTCATGGGACACTCCCTTCCCAGGTTCATTAATGTCACCCTTAGCAAGTTTGGAATGTGTGTGTCTAGATCTCTCCTTTAGGGCAGAAAGCACCTAGTAAACACATTCTTTTTCAGATCAGGAATTTAATCTATTACCTCTCAAGGTGATACTTGCGATTTTAAAATAGCCTGCAGAAAGAAGGCAGAGTTTAACCTAAAGAATAAAGTATCAGTGGTGGAATTCCAGGCCCCAAGAAATACCAGTGGGCAGGAGGATAAGTAAATGGAGATCGTCTGTTCCTAAAGTGCCCTAGTTCAAGATTACCCGCAGGTGTGAACCTATTTTAGGCCCAGCTCACAACCTAGAGCACATACAGGACATACCTGAAAGTCACCCTGTCATTGCCACCACACAGCCACCCTGCCTGTGGTCTGTTAAGGTCAGCTGAAGATATTGGAGCGATGACCAAGAGATTCCCCCATGGGCCCAACCTATAGCAGTGCTGAAAACCAAGGAGAAAGACACCTTCCACTGATGCTTAGAAGGTACAAGACTACTTGACCAGCTAGTCTCAGGGGCCCAGGGCTGGGCCAGCCTGGCCACTTACTTGTCTACACTGCTTTCCTTCTCTGCGGTCCCACCTAAGCCACCCTTTGGGAACACCCTGGACCTGTGGCAGGAGGTGGCTTGCCGAGGTGAATTCAGCTCTGAGACCTGCAATCTACTTCTTGCTTATTCTGAATCCGAGAAAGGAATAGCTAGGAGCAGTTCATGGTACAAGTCTCTGCCAAGCCTCTGGACCCCAGAGAGAGGGCAGACACTGGGAGAAGCTAGGAGCAAGAATAATCTCCACATAGGAGAGGAATCTACTCATTCCATGGGCTCTTGCAGGACAAGCTAAGACCTGGCAAGAGGCTGATAGCCTTGAGGGAAGCTAAAGATTCAGAGGAAATAAAAACTCTGAGTCCTTCTACCCCAGCTTCAGAGACCTAGAGCACATACAGACCCTGGAGAGCCAACCAGACTAGGACAGGGACCCTAGCCCATTCTTACATCAATCCTCACTCCTCCCCACAGAGTCCGATCTTCATCTTCCTGCCCAGGCAAAGAACAACAACAGCATACAGCAACAACAACATGATGATGATCAGACAGATAAGAACTGATCTCTGGAACCAGATTGCCTGGGTTCAAATCTCGGTTCTCCCAATTACTCTTTAATAGCTATGTGACATTGGCTAAGTGACTTGACCTCACTGTGCCTCAATTCCTCATCTTTAAAGCAGAGTTATTATTATGGGCTTTACAGTCATTCCAAGAATTAAATGAGCTATTAAATGGAGTGTTTTGAATAGCATTTTACTGAGTACATACTTCGTAAATGTTCGCTTTTACTGAGAAGTTCTTCCTGCTACCTGGCCCCACTCACTCCTGCTGCATTTTCAGGTCATTGTTTTTTATTTTACCCTGATCAAGGACAGAGTCCAGGGGTTCATGATCCACTCTAAAATAAACCACTTAGGCTACTGGAAGCCCTCGAAGCAGACTCCTTTTGTGTGTTCTCTTTCCAGCTCATAGTATGTTTTTCTATAAGGGGCCCAGTCATGAGCGGATGAGGGGATGGGAATTGGGCTGGAGCCTTCAAAGTGATCTGGGATTTGGCAAGAGCTGCAGGGGAGCAGAAACTGCTCTGGGATGGTGGGGCCTAAGGGGAAGGAGGGTGGACCCAAGTCCCTGGGAAGTGCACCCTGCATTTATCCCCTGCCTTTTATCTTTAGAACTCTGCACACTTCTCTTATTGCTAGGGGAGTCTTTAGCCTACTTTGGGACACATGGCAATACTCAGACGTCTACAGGCAGCCCAGACCTAAGAGATCACCCTGCTACAATCACCATCAATCACATACTGTACTATGCAAATGGGGAAACCCAAAGTCACATGGGTTATAGGTCCAGACCCACACCTAGCTCTCTCAGCTCCCTGGGGTCTGCAACTTCTTGCTGAAGGACACTGGTCCCATGGGCATTTAGCTGTCAAGAAAGAAATTCAGGTAGCCCAGTCTCCAATTCCTATAGCCCTGCTTATACTATCAGGAAAAAGCAAGTGGCTGGTCCTGTGGGGGAGGGGTATGCAGGGCCAACCACCATCTTCCAGGTTCTGTCACATTCAAGGGCAGGCCTGGAGGGATCTGGATGAATGGATGTAACCCATGCCCTGCAAGGAACACTCCTACCCTATGTAGCTCAAGATACCTTCTTCTACATCACCCCAGGGACCCAGAAAACTGTCATGGCCACCTATAGAGGGATCATGCAGGGTCTGTATAGTTACCCTCTGGTTTATGCATCCAGGCCTCAGGAGAAGTCCAGCCTACTGAGTCTGTTGTGTCCCCCCTCAACCCCGCCCCAGCTCCCATTCAGGGCCCCAGTTTCGGTTCTGGCCCCAACTGTCTGGGGCAGATGCAGGCACTGTGCCATCTGGCCAGCTGGAGGGGGGGTGGAGCCATGGCCAGCTGGGCTGCCAGAAGCAGATGGGGGGGCTCGTTAAGACGCACAATTAGCCGCCCTGCCTTTGATCTGGGACAGGGACTGCCAGCATTTAAGTGGAGTCAGCTGCTGCTACAGGCTGCAGCCAAGGGCCAGGAAGGGGTTGGGATGGAGACTTGGAGGGCAGGAGAGTACTGAGGAAAGAGGATGAGAGGGGACAGTGGGAAATAGGAGCTAGAGAAGCTCAAGCCCTGCCCATTCAAGTCAGAGAAGTCTGGTTTCCATCCTTCCATGCAAATAATCTGTGCGTGTGCGTGTGCGTGTGTGTGTGTGTGTGTGTGTGTGTGTGTGTGTGTGTAGGGAGTAGAGGGAGACAGCAAGAAATGGTGTGCATACAGCAATGCCTATGCAGGACACCAAATGGGGCTATGCATTCACATAAGCATGGATAGGTGTGTGTGTGTGTGTGTGTCTGTGTGTGTTGCATTTCTTGGAATACACTCCCATTGCACCAGTTCACCTCTGGGCACATAGTGGAGTTCATACTGGTCTTGCAGCTTGTGAGGTGGTTGGATACAAGTTCTAAAATCAGCTGCCCTGCATAATCCCAGCTTTACTGCTGTCTTACAAACTGTGTGACCTCACTGGCAAGTTACCCAATCTCTCTTAACTTTATTTGTAAAATAAGGATTATAACAGGACCTACCACATATGGACAGTTTGAGGACCCTAAAGCATAAAGTGGTTTAGACCAATGCACAACATACAACAAGTGCTTAATACATGTTGGCTAATTTATTGGGTATCATTAGAATAATAGGACCTTCTGGGATGTGATTATGTCTGAATTTTTCCATCTGAATGTCACCATGTATCCCAAGCTCTGGAGGCCTGGATGCAAAACCAGTGTGAAAAAAGGTAAGTGAGAAAAGAAAGAGCCAGACCTTGGAGAGTAGAGGCCAGGTACTTAAAATTGCTGGTTTCTCCTGGGCTGGGAGCTTGGCTTGCTGTGGGATGTGCCGCCCTCTTCCTATTCATTCCAAATGGGTTTGGATCTTAGAGCGGTCAGCAGCTGAACTGTGTGTGAACTCTCAGGACCTGCTTGTGAACCTCTCACCTCTCAGCCCTGCCCACTCCAGTGCTTGAGCTCAGCCCCCTCAAACCTCCTTCTTGTCCCTACCCTCTGAATGAGGGAGAGGTTCTCTATCCTTTGCGAACAGACTTTCTGTCCAGTGCCCATGCACCAACCTACCTGGTCCTCAGTACCAAAAGTTGGGGATACCAGTGCCCTTTGGCACTTAGGTCATATCTACCCTTGGGCTGGGCAAAACAACCAGCGTGGGTTTACGGTCCCCCACAGTCCCCTGGAAGCCTTTATCCTGATCCTCACCCCTTCCCCTTCCCAGGCCCCCCTCTTTGGCTGCGTAAAGACTCATTATATTCCCAGGCTTGTCCATCATTGATGCTCAAGCAGCCGTCTTCTTCTTCCTTCATCAGAAGCATCCCTCTAGCCCAACTCAAGGTGAGAGTACAATAGGATGACAGTAACAGTGTCGAGGAAAGCCCAAGGGACCGCTCCCCACCCACACCAAAGTTTCTGAAATTTAAATATGGCAGAACCCACTTTAAGGGAATCCTTTGGGCGACCTGAGTCAGAAGGAAGTCAGTCCCCTGAAAATCCACTTAGGAGAAATCATGGTCAGCGGACAATTCATAGCTTGAAAAGAAGGGAGATAGGGAGAAGGAGCCAGAAGGCTAAGGGCCAGCAGCCACCATAATGGCCTCGCAGGGTTTAAATTTAGCTAGTCCTGAGTGAGATAAACCACAGTGGACAAGATGACCCTGGATGTGGAGTGGGACTGGGGAGCTGTGGTAGCCAGGGGCAGCCGTGGTGAGAGGGGAACAGGCAGAGAGGCAATTTTCTTTCCAGAAGCCCTGAGTCTCTCTCCTTTGAGGAGGAAGAGGTTAGAGACGTGGGGTTACCACGCGGAGCAGGAGCTAGGCAGGTAGGGCTGGGTTCCGAGGCGCAGAGGAGGAGCCCAGCCGCCCCGCCCCCTCCCCTCTAGGCACCGCCCCCCCAGACTAGCCCAGGCAAGTCTCCCCTCCGTCCCTAGTCTCTCCCCCAGCCCGTCCCCCTAGCTCACCTCCTGCTTATTAAACTGCAGGTGAACCCGGGAACGCCTGGCGCTGCGCCAGCGCTGCGCGGCTCCACCGCTGCGAACTCACCCCCAAGCTTCAAAGACCCTAGGACTTTCACCGGCCGCACGGGTCTGACCGGGACACCGATCAAGACGCCTGGGTTTACTCAGTCTAGAGGGAAGGAAGGCCCCAGGCTGGGGGACACCGAGGCTGGGGAGAGGGCCGAGAGCCTGCCCTGCCTTGCCTCACCCCCAAGCGGCTGGGTCGCAGACCTCGGCTGAGTCCCCAGGGGGCAGAAAGCAAATCGAGGGCGCTAGCAAGCCGCCCCGCGGGGCTCAAGGAGAGAGGGACCTAGCACCCAAGGGTGGGAGCCGGTGCGCCGCGACCGAGCCCAGGCCCGAGCCGGCCGAACCCAGGAGGTGCCGAGGCCTAGCGCTTGGTGTCAGCAGCGCAGGCGGCCGGGATCTCGGGGTCCTAGACAGCTAGAGGGCTCGGGCTGGCGGGGCGGGAGGGGCGGGGCGCAGGGCAGGCACCCGGTGGAGAGCCGTCTGCGCGGCCCGCGGGGATTAGTTCGAGGCTGCATGCCGCCACACGCGCCGGGCTGGGCTCGGCCGGGTAGAAACATCGCCCCAGGCGCGCGGGGGAGGCAGGAGGGAGCGCGCGGGGGCGGGGCGGGCGGCCTGTGGCTCGGCTGCGGCAAGCTGGGGTGCCCCAGACTTAGGGGTCGGGTCGCAAGCACGGGTCGTGATGAAAAGGGAAGGATCCAGGTTTTCTGAGTTCTTCCTGAAACTGGGTCAGGAATCTGACCCCCAGAAACCTCAAGACCCCGGTACTTGGCTTATGAGCACCCCTCCTCCTCCACTATCAACTAGACATGAACAAGTCCCAAGCAGCTGAGAAGAGAGAGATGTCCCTCCAGGCAAACACAGGAGGTAGGGCCCCCATATTACTCCAAAGACCCGATTCAAGATCTGAAGTACCAGGTGGGTGTGAGAGGAAGCCCCTGATCAAACCTCCTGCCAGTCTCAAGTCAATCTAGGGTGGGCCCTGGGTCACCCAGAGTGGAGAGAAAGGACAGGGAGTGGGCTGCAGCTGCTCTGGGCTGAGGGGAGCAGGGGTTGGTGGGGCTGCCAGGCCTGCTGGGCCAGAGCCACCTCACTCAAGCAAGCACACACCCAGTGTGCTCTGATTCAGAGAGGTTTTGGGGGCGGTGAGGATGACACAGAGGCTGGTGGTGTACCCCGCCAGCCAGCAGAGCTCCTGCAGAAGGGCGGACCTTTACCTGCCCTAGCTTCCCTCTCTGCACCCTTTAGCAGGAAGTTCCACCTCCTCACTCATGCTGGGTACCCTCTCGAAGTCTCTCCATCCTAAATCCGCTTTACTAAGGAAAGGGTAAACTGAGGCTGGTGCCAGAGTACTTCCTAGACCTGAGGTTTGCCATGTCAGTGACAGAAGTCCAGAATTCAGGCACGGAACCTGCCACCTTCAGCCAGAGCCACATCTGTTCCATTTGTTTGTCTCTCCACCCCCCACCCTCATGGATTTTCTGAGACCAGAAAGAGGCAGGAGAGCATCATGCTTGGCAGGTGTGAGGGCTTGGGGGCTGCCAGCCTGACAATGAATGTTGGATGGCTGGCACGGAGGTCTGGGGTGAGGGTGCTGGATATGATGGGGGAGGAACGGGCAAGAGCGACAGCTACCTCTGCTGAAGATAGGACTCTCATAGGGGATCTTGTTTCGAGTCTCCAGGCTAGAGCAGTTCCAGCGCTGGTCCCGGAACTGGTGTTGACATTCGTGGATGGCAATCTGGATGCCCTGGATGGCCGAGGCGGCCACATCAGGGTGACGCACACACACTTCCAGCTGCCTCCGGCTCAGGCCAGGCAATGTCAGGCACACCGTGTTAGCGTTGAGCACAGGCTCCGGAGGGAGCTGGAGGCCCAGGATGTCGTTGGGTGCCGACCTACAGGCAGGCATATGGGAAGGTGAGAAGGGGTAAGCACTTTTTTTGGTTGGGGGAGGCTATCACAGCCCCCTTTAATAATATATACTCAGTCCCAAAGGCTATAATCACCCTCTGCCCCAAGCCTGCTTCTGAAGTTTGGGTTCATCAGCACACTCGATTCTCCTTTCCTTGACTGTTCTGCGTCACTCCCTCTGAAACAACCCACCCAGCTGCACACCACACAGGCAAACATACAAATGCGCACATATCTGTTGTGCCTGTGCACACATGATTTCATCAGTATGTACCCAGGCATGTTTTAGACGGTCACAACTGCAGTTACACAGGGACACTGCTACGTACACTGTGGTGGGTACGAGATACCCAGGAACACTCACACACATGCATGCTTCATCAGACTTAGGTACAGACCTAGGTAGGGGTATCAGACAATCAACAAGGCATTGATACATGTGTTTGTCTTAACATACATTGACCTACAAAGCTCTCACATTCTCACACATATACCCACACAGACTGCTGTTTACCAGCTCAGCTTGCTGGGCTCAGTCACACATAAATGGATCTTTCCAGCTGTAGTGTCTCACTGACCCCACCTGGGATACCCCCTTCCAGCCCAAAATGCTCATGTTTAGGGTGATCTGCGTGATGGAACACTGCAGTTTCAAAGTACTCTTGGGATGAGGGTTCATTTCCCAAGTGGCAGCAGGGACTCACACTGCTGGTTGCTCCCTCACATGCGCCCCTTCTCCTAGTTACCATTACTCTTCTGGGCACTGCCCTGTCTCCCTGCACTGCCCATATTCTCCTCCTAGGAGGGAGCTCACTGTCTTTCCTTGGGCACCAGAGGCCTTGTGACCCTGACCCTCCCACATTCCGGGGTCCCGGCCCCAGCAGGAGCACTAGAGGCCCCTGCCTGGGGGGGGTCTCAGCTCTCCGGGAGGGCGGAGCGTGAGGTGAGGGCTCACCTGGGCACAGCGGCAGCCAGCAGCAGTAGGAAGAGCCGGAGCGCCCAGAGCGCGGGCCGCGGCTGGGGCCGGGGTGGGAGCCGCAGCCAGGGGCGAGGGTGGGCGCTGCCCATGGCGCGCTGGCCGCGATTGGACAGGCGTGGGGGGCTCACAGCCCGCTGGGACTGGCGAGCCAGGGATGGCGACGCATGATCGGCAGGGGTCGGGGCAGCTGTGACACAGAACACACAGCTCCGACTCAGGTCACGGCTCCGGGAGCAGACGGCGCCCGCCTCCCCGCTCCATGGGGCAGCGCCCCCGGGCACCGCCCTCGGGGGTGGGGTGGGGAGCGGGCGAACCGGGCACCTCCTGGCACAGGGGTCCGGGGAATTTCCCGAGGCCCCCCGCGATTACTCCTGATGCCTCTTGAGGGTAAGGGGGGCCCGGAGGTGCAGAAGGCTGAGGACTTGAGGCCGGGGTGCTGGGGAGTCCCCCTAACGCAGCGCGGCAAGCCTGCACTTCACAGGGTGTGCGAGGTGGGCAAGAGGGGGCTGGGGGGGGGCTGGTGCTGGCTGTGCCCGGCCCCACAGCCTGGAGAGTGAATGACAGTCCCGGCTCCCCCCATCCCATGTAGTGTCTTAGGGCTCTACCCCAAGTGACGTCACACGGGGTGGAGGCGGGTACGTCCCGAGGCCACCGCGTCCGCTCCGGACTGGGGTCGGCGCCGGATTACAGGGGGCAGATGAAGGAGAGGCTCTGGGCTCCCTGCGCTCTGCTCTGCCCAGGAGACGCGTTTGTGCGGGACGCGCTGGTTGGTATGGAGAAGGGGTGGGTTACCGCGAGGTATGTGTGCCTGGCTGGGACGCAGCTGCTGGGAGCGCCCAGCCCAGCCCAGCACACACCTGCGGGGGCTGCAGGGGAGGAGATGCCCCCCATTTCCCTCTCTGCTGCAGGAGGGACTTCCCCGGAGCCTGCCTTGGGAGGCAGGTGTGGGGTCCTGCGAAGGGGTTTGGCAGCCTCTGGCTCTTCTTCTTCTTTGCTGTGGGGCCTTCGACAGGTGCCTCCTGCCGGTGGAGACACCCGCTGCCCCTTTATGAAATGAGGTTAGTGGGACCCGTCTCATGTTGTCAGTGAGACAATGAAGGCAAAAATGCCAGGATTCTAGCAATCCTTGTTTGGGAGTCCAGAACCTTGGAGTGGTACAAACTGGGAGGAGGGATTGAATAGAGAGCCTTTTAATTCTTCAGGTGGCCTTCGAGTTCATTTTATTTAACTCCCTTTTATTTCATAAGAAAAGACTGAGGCTCAGAGAGGCTCTTGACTTACTCAGGGCCACACAGCAAATTAGCAAAAACAGACATAGCTGCAGTTCTCCTGACTCAGCACAGCAGCTCTGGCCCCAATACTGACTGCTGCCAACCTGTGTCCTTGAATGGGACGATCTGAGTCTTGCCCTGGCAGCGTCTGCCCAGGGTCCTGTGGGACTGCTTCTCTCGCATCTCTCCCAACCACTGGCTCCTCCACATTAGAGCACAAAGGCCTGAGAACGAGAGAGTTGAGGGGAAGGAGGTTCTAGCTTCTGTTTCTGGTCCTGATTGGAATCCTGATAAGGAATCCTATGCCTGCTGTGGCCTCAGCATCCTACTCTGTGAAACGGGCACAAGCCCCCCATCCTATGTAGGCATATCCCTCCCACTGCATCCCTGCCCTCTGTCTGAAGGGTCCCTTTCTGCCTTTGAGGCAGAGCTGCTGGAGTCTTGGGCCCAAAGACAAAAGGGACCCATTTCTGAAAGTGCCCATCCTTGGGGAACTGGAGGAAAGGGGAGAGGCCGTCCTTGCTCCCCCACTGTCAGGTGGTGGGGGTGCCAGAGCAACAGCAGGCTGACAGACTCCCCCTCCATCCCCCATCTCTGCCGGCAGCCACCGCAGCTGTCAGGAATTAAGGGTTTGAGGCTGCTGGGGGTGGGGGTGGGGCAATGAAGGAGCAGTCTGGCTGGACAGCCGGAAAACAGCCGGGGGCAGGAAGCAGACTGCTTCAGCCAGAGCCTTGTTTGACCCCAGCCACCCCCTGCCCTCCCCATTCTCCCCTCGACATGCTGCAGGGACAGGATAGAAATAGCCTGGAACTAGAGTTTGGGAAGGGGTTAGGGACAGGGTAAGACCAGACCCAGCACAGGAAGCAGACAGGAGCCCAGGGTGGGAGAAGGCAGCAGCTGGCTGGAAAGTCAAGCTTCCAGTGACACTGGGGAAACTGAGGTCCAGCAAGGATTAGGAACAGGCCCAATATCACAGGGGAAGTCATCCGTAGGCTGCAGGCCTCCTTGCTCTGTCCAGTGTTCTCCAGTACTTCCCACGCTGGGTGCAAGGTCCCTATCCCCTGGGGTAGGCCAGCATGACAAGCAGTGATTCCAGACCCCACACAGCTGACTCAGACTTTCCAGTACAAGGCCCGGGGGTCTGCATTTCTAATCAGATTATCCCAAGTCTCTTGGCAGCAGCCACCTCGGGGAGATGCTGCTGACCTGGTTGAGCAGCTAACACTCCCTTTCCCTCCTGGCTTTGGTCTTGCTCTGGAGAGAAAGGGTCTCTTTGCTTCCCCACCTCCACTGCTCATGAAATACAGAAGAGCAAGGGAGAGAGGCCTTTATCCCAGGAGATAAGTAAAGATTTCGAAGACTCGTGCTGCTCCCTGTGTGGTTCCAGCCTGATGCCTAATGTCCTGCAGGTCTGTAAGTGCCTAAGTCTGAGTCCTGGGAAGGGAGGTTTTGGCTGGGCGCAGAGACTCGGTGCCTATGTAAATGAGGCCCAGGGAGAGTGTGCAACTGGAGTCCCAGCCCCATAGGAACCATGCCATGACCAAGCCCCTATCAGCAGCCCCCTGTCCCCACCCTGGGTCTGCCCTGAGCCCTGGCCCTCAGCCCAGCCCCAGCCCCCGCAGCAGCAGCCGTGCCTGAGACCACAATTACAAGGGCCACTGAGAGTGGGGGAACACGGACGATGAAAGGCAGCTTGGAGAATGGTTCCAGCTGTACTGCTCTGGAGGAAGTCATGGAAGGAGGGTCCAGGGAGACACCAGGGTGAGAACAGGTGGGACCCTCGGAGCCCTGGTCTAGCCCCATCCAGCCCCCACTCAGTCTGAGGCTCAGCTGGAAAGAAGTTCCTCTTGGTGAAGAAGAAAGGAAAGGAGCCCCAGGTGGACAAGGAGGCTCTGTCCTATTGTCCAGGCCTCGGCAAGGTAAGGGGAGATAACTCGCTGCTTCTGTCTCCCAGTGTGCTTGGTTCCTGTGAGGAAAGGGAGATGTTTCCTGAGCCCTTAGCTTGGGCTGGTCCTAGACCTCCTACCCAGCCTTCTCACCCATCTGCCTGTGTTCTGTCTTCCCTGTGTTCACTCGCACATCTGGGCTGCCGCTGTGCCTTCCCTGTTCTGCCCAGTTCCACATGTCCCCACCATGCAACCAGCAGGGGACCTTGATTATGCCTGGGCAGCCCGGTGAGCAGGAAGCAGAGTGCGGGCACCTCTGAGCTCTGCTTTGGATCTTCTTCCTGAGAAGCACTTCAAGAGCCCAGAGCCATCTCTAAATCTAAAGGATAGTGGTTCCAACAGTGTCCCTGGGCCATCGCTGTCATCCTTCACAAAAAGCCATTCCCCAACTCCTGTGGGACTTGGTCACAGAAGGTGGATCCTGCTATGTGACTGGTAGTTTGAAGACTGCAGTGCATGTTTGTGATGTGCTGAGAAGCTATCAGGAACCTCTTGTTTGTGGTAGGAAGACTAATAAGGTTCAGGCAAGTTAACTCCCCTGATCAAGGTCAAGCTCACAAACTAGGCCTTTTTCTCTGTACCATCGACATCCTCTGAATTCCTTTCCACCTGTGTGGGTGATGTTTTTGTGCCACTGTCCCAGCTTTCTCCACTGGCATGATCAGAAAGGTACCCAGCATTATCCATCCCTCCTTAGCCCTTCCCAACACACCTGGGCAAGCAGTAGGAGAGAGTGGGGGGCTGGCATCCAAGCCTGGGCGTTGCCAGCCTGGAATTCCCAGAAGTCTGGAACCCTGGCAGCTCACACCAAGCAGTCTGTAGGTCTTCCTGCTTCTTTCCAGTCCTGCTCTCCCCAGCTCAACTCTCTTGAGTTTCTTTCTCCAGATGTCCTGCTTCCTGGAGCTCCCTATTAATAGGGAAGCTGGACTCTGCAGCCCTCTGGTGGTCTCTGAGAGAAGTGCTAGACATTAACAGGCTCAAGGCAGAGCTCCAGGGAATACAAAGCTGTGAATATAAAACCTCCAGGCTGGGAGCTTCCTTCCTCATTCATCTGTGTGGCCCATGTGTCAGTTCCACACTCTCCCTTAGAAAGTTAATGGAGGAGAGAGGCTCTGAATCCAAATTCTGCATGAGCTTTCCCTGAAGCCCAGACATTTAATCTAACCCTAGATCAAATCTTAGGTGCCCAATCCTTTCCACAGCAGCCTAACCCACCCTTCCCGCCCAGGGTGAGTTTGAGTGCTGAAACTGGCCAGACCTTAGAGAGAATGCAAGAGGAAGGACAATATGCTGAAAGCTGTGAGTAGAATCTGTCACATCCAGGATGAAGTCTCTTCCCTTCTACTCTATTTGAAGAACTCTGCTTCCTTCTCTGTGTCCTCCTGACTCTCTGTGGCCCTGGGAGACTGCCAAACTTGGTTATGGTAGTATGTTTCCCTGGACACTGTCACTAGTCCAGAGACAGGTAAATGACCTTGATGAGTAAGCCAGGGTCTCCTTGGAACTGTTGGAAATTGGTGCTGTTGCTTTGAAATTTACAACATATACCAATCTGGCTTTGGTTTATCTACCTGTGTAATGGGGAGACTACCTAATTTCAATGATCCACCAAAGCACAGCAAACAAACCCAAAGGAGTTCTCAGGATTCTTAGGTCAGACGTTTGTCAGATATCAGTTGGTGGTTTTGTTCCATATGGTGGACCCATTGACTGGCTGCCTTCTGTTGGGGTTGGGGTTTGGCTGGGACTTGATGGTCCAAATGGGTTTTTTTCCTTTATTTATTCAAAAGGTGTTATTTTCATGTTCAGGACCTCGGAGAGTCTCCAGTGGTCTTGTTCTCCCTGTATAGCTGGTTTGGGCTTCCTTCCAACATGGCAGCCTTAGGGTGAGCCAGACCTCTGTCTCAGGAGAGTGTGCCAGGCTTGAAGGCAGAAGAAGTTAAACAGAAGTTACAGCCTCAGAAGTTACATAGCATCATTGTCACTCTTTATTGGTCCAAAGTGATCACAGAGTCAGCCAGAATTCAAAGGGAGGAAACATAAACTCTACCTCCCAGTGGGAGAAACAGCAAAGGAGCTACAGCCATCGTAATTCACCTCACAATGTCAGAGACCTGTTGGTTGGGAAGTCATTTTTTTAATAAGATGTGGAAAGCACTTAGCACAGCATTTGGCACATAATTTATATCTAACTTATGTTTAATAAATGGCACTTTCTGTGAGAATGGGGATAGAGAGCTGGTGCTTTGCAGGTACTAGGCAGACCAATAGTGCAAAGAGAGGTACCAACTTTTAGATCAGGGAAAGAGAGTTAAAGAATGGGAAATCCGCTCATTGAGTCTGAAGTTAGCCCCAGGGATTCAAATGACACAGAACTCTCTCAAGCCCTGCCCTAGTTCCCCACCTCCCACACCTATTGTTTCTGCTTATCTCTGCCTCTCTTTGAATACTTGTCTTCACCCTCTCCTCCTGCACACTTTGTCTATTGACAACTCTGTGCTTCTATTTTCAGGACCCTTGATCCAAAACACTGTGGTCTCCTCTTTGCATAGATAGAGAAAGTGCAGCCAGGTTGGTCTACCTTGTAAAATTCTAAGCAATAGCATCTGAATCTGCGTTCATAGGCTGCGTTCATACCTTGATGGGTGGAGTCATTTCCCATTGCAGAATTTGTACTGGGGGCAGGTGGGGACCCTGAACCCTCACTACTGGGCTATGGAGAAAGGTGGGGGCATCTGGAGAACCTAGAACTACCTCTGTGTTCCTTCACTCACATAATCTGCTTCCAGAGAGGAATGAAAAAACCATGAGGATAAGTGCCAAGAGAAACCATGGGACAAACTTGCTTGCTCTCTAAGTGAGGCTATAAATGCTGGCCAGGCATTCTTTTCTGTACTAAAACAGTGGTGATGGGGGTGGGAGGGCTGTGTGGTGTGAAGCTAGTTTTGGTGGTAACAAAAGTTGGTGTTGTTAATTAGCTAGTTTCACCATAAAGTGCTCTAACCCCATGAATATGTACAGGGAAAAAGTCTACCCTTTGAACTCCCCAGAAGTCACAGAAACAGACAAAATGCCCTAAAAATTAAGGGAAGGGCAGGACCAAGAGCTGAGCACACCACCAAGGATGTCTGATCCCTTTTTACTGGACCCTCTGCCTTATCCAATTCTTCCCCAGATCCAGGCCCTTTGTGCAGGACAAGAAGGAACAGAAGAGTGTCAAAGGAGAATGCCCAATCTGGTGGCTTAGGGAAGCTAGGGACTCGGGGTGATGCCCCCTGAGATCTGGGCTCTGTGGAAACCACCTCCCTTTATACAGCAGCCCGCAAGAGACCAGCCCTCCTCCCAAGCTGTGGGTCCAGTCCTATAGGTTTAAATATCTTTATTGATGAGAACCTCACCCACGCATCCCATGGCCAAGCAGTTCTGAGGAGTCCGGTCTCCAGAGGCCTAGAGACTGAAGTTTTCCTTTCCACCCGAGGGGCTAAAGGGAGGGATGGCCTGTATAGTCGCCCTCCTCAGAAACTCTCAGAGCGCCTTTCCACGGGCCCTCTGGCGCCCTGGACCTTCGTAAGTCAGGTGTATACCCCAGGTCCCAGGCCTCATAGGCCTGACAGGTGGACTTGCACAGCAGCGCCCCCTGCTGGAGTCGGCAGTCCTACAGGTGCCGAGAGGCGGCTAAGCTCAGTTCGGAAAGGCGGCGACCGGTCAGAGGCAGAGGCTGAGCTCCTTGCGCACGCGGCAGCGGTGGCATTGCACTACGCAGCACCAGTGGAAGCGGCACAGGCAATTCTCCTCGAGCTGCACGCTCTCCTGGCGGTGTCCGCGGCCGCAGCACAACAGGTCACAACCGCTGAGGTCCGGGGCGCTGCTATTGCAGGCGCGGCCGCGCGTGCCCGGCGAGCCAGTGCGCCGGTTGGGGGCGCAGAAGTCCGGCGAGTCGGCGGCGTAGAGCAGGTCGGCGCGGCCCGGCGGTTTGAGCGTGCGGACAGCCGGCAGCAGGGCTTTGCCGTCGTTGGTGCCCATGACGCGGGAGGCGCCGTGGAAGCGCTCCAGCAGCCGCGCGCCCACCTCGCGGAATGGGGGCAGCTTCTGCCAGCAGGTGCGCAGCGCGCAGGAGCCGGACAGACCGTGACACTTGCACTCGGTGCGCGTATGGCTCCGCACGGCCTGAGGGAGCAAAGAAGCGAGTGAATGGGGACGGTGGGAGGTGGGTGGGTGGGTGCAGGAAGGGAAAGGCCCAGAAGAGACACAGAAAATAAGATGGGGGAGCGGTGTGAATGGAAGGGAGCAAAAAGACATAAAAGGGAGAGCATAAAGTGAGGAGGAGAAAATCAAGGACGGGACAGCTCGGAGAAGGGGGAAAAAATGACAAAATCTGGGGAATGGGAGACTAGTGCATAGTGCTGGTTCGAAGATCCAAAGCCAGGTTCTGGGGCTAGACAGCAAGACGGATGACAGGGGTGAAATTCGCCCTAGCAGGGGAGAGGTGGCAGCTGTCGCAGCCTAGCCCTCCTGCCAACCCAGCCTCCTCTTTCCTACCCCTCACGGCCCCAGGCTGGCTGAGCAGACACAGCCGCCTGAGCGTCTGTCTCCTCCACCCCTCCCCAAGCCTCTCCGCAGGTATGTGGGCCTGTCCGGACATTCCTCTCCCAGCCCCCTCCTCTCAGTCTGTGGAAGGCCTCACCTGAATCCTGAAGGACACAAGATGTGTCCCTAGAGCACTTCAGAACTAAGGCACAGGGTGCAGTAAGGGCCCATGAAAAGGTACCACTGAGGGCAAACCCAGAGGTCCTCCCTTATTTTGTTTGCTGTTTGTGTCTGAAGCTGGGGTGGGAGATTGGCAACCTTCCTAGAGATGCATGAGCCAGCTGACCCAGGAAAATCATCTCTGGAGACTCAGAAGTCAGGGACCACCTGGACTGCAGGTTTGCATGACCATCCTCCACTCCCTAACTCTCCCATTCCCCCATAGAACCCTTCTGATGACCCTGGCAGGATTCCTGCCCCTAAACAAGAGTCCTGGGGCCTTCTCCTTGCAGATGGAATGACAGGTGAGACAGTGATGGCTGTGGACAGATGAGACCTGGTCTGGGCCTGCTGTGCAGCTGGTTAGCAAAAGTTCAGAATCAGCAGCAGCTTTCCTGGCCTCCACCTGACCCCTCCTACCTCCACCACGATTGGCTCTTCCTCCTTTTTAAGGTGGGTCGCACTTCCTTCCCAGAGTGCCCAGGTGCCCCCTTTCCATGCTCACTCTCACACGCCAAACACTGTGTGCCCTCACCCGTGTCCACACTCCACAAACACGTGGCCCTGCCTTGGGCCGCACACTCCCCAAGCACTCCCGACCTGCCTGCCCGTACGCACCAGCCGGCCAGCCTCGTTGTTGTGTAGCTGCACCAGAGCTCGGATGTCTCCGCGTCCGCGCTTGTGCTGCGCGTCCATAAACAGCCTTGACTTCTCGTCCCCAAAGTCCACGTCATCGCCGCAGCCTCCCCACTCCCAGGCGGCGCTGGCGTCAGAGGAACCCACGAGCCCGGGAGGCCCAGGGGTGCCGGGCAAGCCTGGGGGCCGGGGCTGGGCCCGCCCGCGGGGTGCCTGGCAGCCACACTGCAACAGCTCGCCCATGGAACAGGCCTGTGTGACCGCGTGGCTGGCGCCCGCCGCAGTAATTGCAAACACAAAGGCGGTCTCCCGAATGTCTGTGGATGCAGGAAGGGACGTCAGCGCGCAGACTGTCTGGGGCTTGGGTGCTCCCCAGGCGGACTGGAGGAGAGTGCAGCCCAGCAACCCCGAGACAGTCTGTGCAGCGTGCAGACCACCCCCGAAGGTGGGCCAGGAATTGGGGCTTACACAACCTCCCCAAGCTCACTGCCTTCTCCCCTGATACCCCCAGGGATGGAAGCACCTCTTCCCCAGTCCTCTCCCCACACTGACCCTGCTGCAGGATGCGCCCAAAAGCCTTGCTGTGGCTGGAGCAGTTCCAGCGGCGGAAGCGGAACTGAAACTGGCACTCTCGCACCCCAAGCCGGGCGCCCCGGGCTAGCTCTGCCACCACTTCTGGCTCTGCCTGGCACAGCTCGGCCTGCCGCCCGGCCAGCCGCCGTGCCTTCCTGCAGATGCTGGTAGGGTCCATGACCAAGGGGCTGCCCACGGCCCTGGGGAACAGAGAACAGCAAGTCAGGGGTGAAGGACGGAAGGGCATTCGGTAGAGGAGAAGGAATCCAGCCTCACTCAGGTATGGTCAGGAGCTGTGACATCTCTCCCCATCTGACACCCAAATGAAATTGGGATTGCCTGTCTGGTTCTCTTACCATTCCATGTCTGTGTCCCCTCTTAACTAGATTCTAGATTGAAAATTGCTAAAGAGCAAGGGTTATGCCTTATCTTTCTGTATACAATTTTATTAATAAGTCATTATAGGACACACAACCTTGCTGGTGATTGAATCCAGCACAGTTAATCAAATGCTCTACTTAGCTACATCCCCAGCCCCGTATAGGAACTTGACTCAAACTGAAGGCAGGTGGCACAGGGTTAAAATTCAACAGGGATGAGCCCAAAAGGGAGACAAGGAAGAAATCAGCAGGAGAGAGATCAAGACGGCTGTCAAAACAAAGTATGTGTCATAGAGACACCAAGGAGAGTGGGCAGCATAGTGGGGAGATCTGGTCTTAGTGGACCGCAAGCTGGGTGTGCTAGGCAGCCCTAATGGAAGGCAAAGACTATCTCAGGGACATGGAAAAGGCATGAGGTATCAGAATGTCTAAGGACAGAACCTCTGAAAAAGCCACACCCCTTCTCTAACCAAGTTTCTCTATGTATAATCCTCATATCCTGTGTGACTTTCCCACCCCATCCAACCCAACTGAGATGGGCAGCAGAAGGAAAGAGCTGGGGACTGAGCTTTCAGAGCACTGCTGGGAAGTAAGTGACACCAGTGTTGCTGCTCGCACTAACCCAACCCTAAGGTCCATGACTTTCCCAGGGCAGGATGGCAGCAACCGAAGGCCTGTGCCCTGGGGTGACATAACCAATTGAGCAGTGAGGGCCTGGGAGGTGAGCTGCTGAGTGAAGACCTCATGGGACGTTCCCTACATGGTTAGAAATCCCTTCGGCCCTGTCTTCATTCTACCTGAGCAGAGAGCTGCCATTTGGTTTCCATAGTTGTCAGCTAGGAATTCACACCTGGGGGGAAACAGCTTTAATCAGATGGCTCCTGTTTGAACACTCAGCTGGGATCCCTGTCTTGGAGAAGTACATGGGCAGAGCACTTGCTTGCTAGAGTAATTTGAGACCACCCCAGCAGAGGGCAGAGAAAGAAGTCAGCATGTGTGTGTGTGTTGGGGGGGGGGCCTGGGGAGAGAAATGCAGAGGAGCTAGTGTACATGGGTGTGAAAGGTCAGGATGGACTACTGTTCAGTTTTGCTTCCGTGCACATTCACCCTGCTGTCCCCATTTGCTCCACAAGCGAATGTAGGCGCCCAGGCATGTTCTGAGATGTAATAGTCTTAAATAGCAGCAAGAGGAATCTAGGTCTTCATTTTTTTAAACCAGGGATCGAACTCAGACCCTGTGCTTGCATGGCAGGCGCTGCTGAGCTAAATCCCCGGCCCGAGGAATTTAGGTCTTAAGGGAGAACTCTCAACACTCAGGTGCTTGGAGAGGTATTTGCAGGGAGATGCAGCAGTTCAGTCCATTAAAGGCTACACACACACACACACACACGCACGCACGCACGCACGCACGCACACGCACAGGATCAGGTCAGCTTGCTGTCCTCATCCATATCTGCAGAGTTTAGGAACCAGCTGTCTTTTCTCAGTGGAGAGATTTGCACACCAGAGCTTTCTCCCACCGAGCACCAGTCCCAACACCTTCACAACCCTAGAGAAGTGACAGATTAAAGAGTGCACCAAGGCTAGGGCAGTCCAAGCTGGATTCAGTGATCTTAGAGTTGATCTGTCGTTACCTGTCCACCCACTTACCTATGCCTCCTCCATCTACCTATGCCTCCGTCTCCATCACTATAAAAATGATTCGAGTCAGGCATATGCTTGTATTCTCAGCACTGGGGAGGCTGAGGCAGGAGAAACAGAAATTTGAGTCTAGCCTGGGCAATTTAGCAACTTGTCTCGAAATAAAAATAAAAAGAACTGGGGATGTAGTTTTATGCAAAGGCCTTGGGCTCCTCAGTCTCACAGTGGGGGGCAGTATTTGAATCTGGATATGGTAGCTCATGCCTGTAATTCTAGCAATCCGGAAGCTGAGGCAGGAGGACCATGAATTCCAGGCCAGCCTGAATTACAAAGCGTAACCCTGGGGATGGTGAGCAGCCTCTAGCCTGCTGTACAGGGTTGGTAGATAAGACTATGAGCTCCTTTGAAGTTAGGTTGTCTTATATTTCTTCATTTCCCCTGGAAGATTTTTAGGCATCTAATTCATGCCCCCCCCCGCCAATGTTTACTGTGAAAATTTGCATATTGTGAATTCTACATTATGGGTTTTTTTTTTTTTTTTTGGTACTGGGTATCGAACTCATGACCTTGCACTTGCCAGGCAGACACTTATGCCACTGAGGGAAATCCCCAGCCCCCTCTATGTTAGTTTGAATAACAAGTGATAGGAAACACCAAGATAAACACCATTTAACACATGTTTCTAAATGAACCAGTGAGCTATCTCAGAAGAAAGTGCTCCCTGGAGCTCAGGCTCCTATCCATACACTATTTCATGACTCTCAATTTGCTTCCTCAAACACTGAGGCAGAGAGGAGGCCTCTGCAGCTGTCCTGCCCCCCTGCTGCCACCCTCCTGTCAGGCCTCTCTCCAAACTCATCTTCCCATCTCCAGGCCTCTGCTCAGTCCCTGGCCTGCCCCCACCCCTGCCCTCTGGGAACTCCTTGCTCTCCCAAGGTTGGCCACTTTATCTTCCCAAGGTCAGTCTATTGTCCCTCTGCCTCCTCCTCCATGAGGAAAGCAGGAAGGAGTGAGGACTGATGAGCAAGGGAGAAAGGCAAACTCCTCTTGACCTTGTCTGCTTCCCATGGGCTGGAGATAGAAGGCTCCAGGGTCATATGAAGAGTGGGGCCTTTCAGGAGCTGGGGCTGGCCCTTCACAGGGCTGAGGGGCTGCCCCAGCCAGGCCGGTCTAGATCTGGCTCCCAGCCTCGCTGGCTTCCTGGGAACTAGAGTTGTTTACGAGCTGATCAGGAGGAGGGATGGGCAGCGGTAGCAGCTAGAATCCCAGGGGACTAGCTTGTTCCCTGCCCTGCTGTCCTGGATCCCATTCTAAATACATAGGAAATGAAAGGGGTACCACAGGGGGTGTTGGGCAAAACCCCCAACCATGCTTCTGCACCCTGGTTTCTATCAGCTTTCAGTGGGGTGAGCCACTCCAGACAAATTAGTTACTCCTTTGGACCTCAGAAAAATTAGGAGTTAGCAAAGAGGCCCCCTCCTCTATTTTAACACTTGATTCCACATTCAGAACCAACTCCCAAGTGTCTTCTCCCTTTACCTTCCTTCTGCTGCCTTTAGGAATGAACTTTATTTTGGGGGGACCTCTGGGTCAGCACTGACCTGGAACCGGCCCATGGAAGATATGTCCCTTTGGGGAAATTCTTGTGGATTAGAGCCTGGAGCGCAGTGGTGGCATGTGATATATAATATATAGGATTTGCGATCAAACTACCATTCCTGGGTATAGAAAAAAATGCGGCTGGTTTTCAGAGAACTCAGTATGCAGACAAGAAGGGACAAGCCTGCTGCTGGTCATTCTGACTGGCTTGGTCTGCATGGAGAGCTCCCCCCAAACAGGGACTGCAGTTGGCAGGAGCAGTGAAGTGGGATCTAGAACCAGCCCATTCCTCCAGCATTTGCTGACCTCAGCCTCAGAGGCCCCTGGGTCCTGACCCAACCTAGCTTTTCACTCTGGATCAGAGGGCCAAAGGTAATGCTACGGCCGTGCGGTATAACCCTACCCACCTCACCCTGTTAGGTGAATGACAGGAGGAGAAAGGAGATGCACCCTGGCCAGTGGAAGGATCCCTAACTGCAAGAAAAGTTATGTGATTTTTTTAAAAAAATGACAGGGCTGTCTGTAATGTGGGAAGGCCTTGGGTAGCCCCTCTCTCCCAGCAGGGTTCTGCATACTTGCTGGGATACATAACTCAATTTCTAGACTCAGAGTCACCTTTAAGTCATCCCAGTCTTCGCCAGGACCTCTTCAAGCTTATCTCTAATCCCACTGACCCTAACGAGCCCCAGCGTCCCCATCTTGTATCACCTAAATATCACTCATTTGGGGGCCCCTGTTATCCTGACAGCATGTTTACTCCACTTATCCCCTTAATGAAAGAGAAAATTAATTGAATATAAAAATTTCACATGTGGGCATGACTCCATCAGAGCCCACTCTGGTCTCTTAGGATCCACCAGATGTGGGGGCGGATCTGGGTGCTGCCATTTGCTTGCTGCATGACGTTGAGGCCCCAGCATGTGAAGCTGGCACTTAATAACTTGTTGAGTACATGGTGAGACTTCATCTTCTGAGCCTCTGTTTCCTCAACTGGAAAATGGGAATGATAATTCTTACCATCTTCCTTAGTCCCATGTGCAAAGGACCTGTCCAGAAGGTGGATTCCAACAAGTGCTTCTGCTCCCCCCATTCATACCCCATCCAGCTGTGGGACCTGCACAATGCCAGGCAGGGTGCAGGCAGCAGCTGGGGATTCCTGAGAACACTGTTTTGTCCAACTCTCTGCTCTTGCTCCTCAGCCTAGGTCCCTGTCTCCTAGTCCTTCAGTCCTACCCAAGGACCCAAAGCACTTAGAGAACCACTCCCCGCCCAAAGCCAACACTCCTAGTTGATCACTGATTACAGAGGCGGTCCCAGACCCTGTGAGTAACCAGCCTCCTCTGTAGAGCCTCCAGTGGCCTTTTCTTTTCCTCCCCCCAAGGTCCCTACACTGACCCCACCTCCTGAGAACCAGCAGAGGGAGCTCTGAGCCCTGGGGCTGTGGGTGGGGGCTGTATGGGGGTGGGGGAGGTGGGTGGAGGATAGGGGGCAGAAAAATGTTGCCTGACGGCTGCTGAGGCTGCCGGGCCTGTGCCCGCCCGCCTGTCCTGTCCTGCTCTGTCTAACTCAGTAATTACTGCTCCCCTTCCCCCAGTCCCTACCCCCACCCCAACTACCACATCAAAGCTAGTGATGTCCCAGCTCCCTTAACCCCTGCCTCCCCACTGCCCATCAGCTGCCCCCACTCTGCCCTTCCCCCACCCACCCCAGTTTAGTTTCCTCTGTCTTCCTCACTCTTCTGTCTTCATCATTCTGGGGAGAGCCAGGATCTTTCCCTTCCTGACAGACCTCACCATACAAAAGGGCTTCCTATTGGCCAGGGCTGCAAAGCGAGGAGAGGTTGTCACGGGGAACACCCATCTGAGGGCAGGAGGAGCGAGCAGAAGGTCCTTTGCTCCCACTCCTACTGCGCCCAAGGACAAGGAGCTGCACGGGAGATCGCCTTGGCTCTTAGCTACCAGCATTGATTTGTACACCTGCATTGGGTTTTAATTTTTTGTGAGTGAGCTACCAGCATTGGGCAAGACACCTTCTGTCACTGGTCCTTCTGCTCTCACCATTTCAAAGTATTAGACCATATGATCTCGCAGTCCTTTCTAGATCAAATTCTAGATCACATGGAGGGCTCAAAGCTGGCAGAACCAGCCAAAGCAGCCTTTTGGCATCACACCTCTCCCTCAAGTTGGCCTTAGGCGTTTCCAGCCTGGACAGGAAGGAGGTCCCAGGCTAGGGGGCGCTCTTACCAGTCCACAAAGGCAGCATCTAGTTCCCTCAGGGCCTCCAGCCTGGCCTGCCTCACCCCAGCCACCCACCCTGCCTTGCCTCAGCCCCTCCACATCCTCACTCCCCCATCAAAGTCCTCATTCTGGAATCTCCCTCGTTAGGCCCTGGCGATTGAACCTCCCACTGACCTGCCCCCACCAACTCCTGGCTTCTGATGAGAACCGACCAGGAGAGGGCTGCACCCCCCAGGAAATGTCACAGTGCCAGGACTCTGGTGGGCCCAGGGCATGCTCTGGCCAAGATCGAGCCAGTCTCCTTTTGCCCCTGCCCTTTTCTGCTCACAGCCCCATTGTCTCCCTTGGGGGAAGCTGCCAAGGCAGGAGGCCTGGAGAGGGGAACGGATGGCCACCCCACCCTGAAGCTTGGCAGGGACCAACAACAGGACTGCCCATGAAGGGTCAAGAGCCCCAGATAGATACAGGATGGGAAAGGATGGCCAGGCCTGGCCTGGGGTGGTATGGCCGCTGGGAATTCTGGGTGCCCTTTCCCTGCCCCTCTGCAGAGCCACTGTCGAGACTGTCCTCGGCTCCTGTTTCCTTTCCATATGTGAAGGGGGAGGCAGAGTGAAAGCAAGATAGGAGGGGTGTGGGAGAGACTATGATATTTTTCCTAGTAGAACAAGGAGACAGTTCGTTTCTTTATGGAAAATTTAAAACGGAAAGAGGAAAAGAGACGAAGGGAACTGATTTGGGTCTTCTATAACAGTGAGCTATTTTCTACATTCACTGATTGAAGGTATAAATAAAGATGGGTCAGACACTGTAAAGAACTTCCTGGGGGAGGACAGAAAGGAAGCAGGGGTGGGCAGCAGAGCTGGTGACCAGGAAGCCAGGGCCTTTCCCTGTCTGCCCCTCTCTCAGGATTGGGAGGCCTGCTGAGGCCAGAGGATGGCCTGGAGGCAGTCGGCTGAACGAGAAGACCTCAAGACAGCCTGGCCAGTACACTGGAATCTGGAATTCTGTGATTCACAAAGATATGGTTACAGATGGAAAGAGACACTCTGAGTGGCTGGAGGCAGAATTTAGAAAGCATGAATTGCGCTGGGCAGGAGCAGAAAGGAAGGGAAGGTGGGAGAGAAATTTCTCCGGTCTCAGAGCAGATTTCATGGCCTGGGTAATCCCCTCCAGGACCCTCCTTTCCTGACCAGGACAGTTAAGTCACCAGGAGGTTCTAGTGTCCTCTCTGCTCTCAGTCTGGTTGCCACTAGAATATCAGTGGCTGCTTCAGGTCCTGCTATTTTCTTGTCCACCACCAGAGCCATGGCTTGACCAGCATCCTTTATAAAGCTGGGAGAACAGAACCAGCACCACATGTCCTAGACATCCAGGAATAGCCTGGAAGCTCCCAGCTGAAGGGAGGTTGGGCATGGGGTGGGGGAGTGGCAAGAGTCAAACCTGGAGTGTGAGCAGAGCCAGAGATCATGCCAGAGGCAGCCTGGGCTCAGACCAAAAGAATGGAGTATCAGAAATAGAGGACAGGGAGGGGGCTGAGGCAGGAGGGAGGGGCAGGTCCTCTCTGAGACACATCTGAGTGAAGCATTTGCTGGCCACCTTATCACCCCGGCCCCTCACTCTTCACCCGGCTCACCCTGCAGCTGTGGCCATGAAGGCCTCTGTGTTCTCCCACACCTGCCCTCCTCACCTCCTCCCCCACTCGCTGCTTCCGAGCTTCAGAGTCAGGCTCCAAGGAATGAGGCCCCTATCCCATTGTCGGCTTGGCTCCCACCCAGTGGTCCCTCCTGAACAAAGAAGCCCCCACAGACCCAAGACCCTGAAAGATGAATCCCCCGACTCAGCCCTCCGGCAAACCCATCTCCAGCTCCTGCGCTCTCCTGGGCCTCTGACACCCCAGAGACAAAGGCACCACCTTCCAGGAGAGACCCTGGAAGAGCTGTCAGTAAAATACAGTAACGGCATAGCTGTCCAATGAATGGGATACCGTGGTGCACATAAAAGGTGACGCAGGAAGAGTCAGTTTTCCAGAGGAAATTGTATCTTAATTGTCAAGACACATAAGGAGGAAAGAGAAGGACCCTGTCCCCACAACCCGAGAAAGAGCAAAGTGAGGAAAGGTGTGTTTGGGGGACAAAAGAGAGAGCCCTAAGTTTTGCTTGGGATTCTACATTTTTAATTCAAATGACTCCCTTCTTTCATGCCTGGGGACGTTGGCCAGGAGAAGCCAGAGGGTGAAGAGTATCCCCTCATGTCAGTCATTTTATAGATATCCCCACCGAACCCTCCCAGCAGGGCTGCCACGTAAGGCTGTGGTCATTCCCATTCTGCAAGGGAGACCTTCAGGGCAGGGCTTTGCCCAGGCTCCCAGATTCAGTGGCTGAGATTAGATCTCAGTTCTGTCTCAGTCAAAGTTCCCACTTGCTAAACCAAGATTAAAGGATGCACCTTCCCTTACTGAGACCTCGGTCTCTTGGGTTTCCCTCCTCACTGACACCTAGGATGAATGTCTCTCGCACTTCACCAAAGAGGGACAGCGGCCAGGCACGCGCCATGCGCCATCTATTCTATTTCTCCAGAAAAGGAGGATCCGCCTGTCCCAACCCTCCTTCCTAATCCCAGAGTTTGGTGAGGACTGTAGGAATCCAGCCAATGACTGGCGATATGCAAATAGACAATTCCCTGCCTCGTTAGGATTGGCTGATCTATCAGCACTATTGTCCCAATCCCGCCTCTCCAAACACTGAGCTATTCCTGGCGGGTGTTTGCACTCTGGAGACGGAGAACGGGAAAAATTCTTCGGGATTTGGATCTCTGAGCTGTCCCGGCCGGCCTTGCACTCACCTTCCCTAATTCCTACCCCACTCCAAGGTTCAGAGATGTGGGAGCCTACGCAGCCTAGTTTTGCCTTAGCTAAGGCCCAGTCCAGAGGCCGAGCCTAGGAAGGCATCTCCTTCCCTTGGCTGGCCAGGCCTCCGTCCCTTCTCCCAGGACCGCCCAGGGCCCCGAGTATCCTCGGATGCGCGAGGTTTTCATCCACGATGCCCTTGCCTTTCATCTTCTTCTTCTTTGCTAAGGAAGGAGGAGCTAGAGAAACTCAGGATCCTGACTCAGTTTCCCCTTTCTCGACACAACTTCCCACGCTGGGAGGTCCCAGAGAGAAGAGGGTGGATTGGTGGGCAAAGCGGGGCGAAGAAGGAGCAAACGTCTGATCCTCTCCGCCTCGCTGCTCCTACCTCACTCCCCTCTTCTGCCCAATTCCCGACCCCCCTCCCTGATTCCAGGGCCCTCCCATTCTCTGTGACTCTCTGATTACAGATTTTCTGGAGTAGTTCTTTCCTACCTACCCGCCAATTCCTTGGTGATCCGCACAGAACACACAATTTAGGGGGAGGGGAAGACACAGGAGGAGGAAACACAATAGAATGTGCCAAGGCTTGGAAACGTCAAGGTGGCACTTGAAAAGCGCTCCCTGCCGGGGCCAGGAAAAGAATCCCTGGGCCTCTGCCCAAGGCCCCGAGCCGCTGCCCCACAGCCGGGATCTGAGACAGGTAGAGCCCCAAAGCTGCTGGAGCGCGGTGCCGGGGGTCCCCACCCTCCAGCATTGGGGCCGCGCCGGGACGCCCTGCGCAGACTCACCACCACAGTCCGCCGACGTGTGCGGGACACAGGAGCAGCAGCAGCAGCAGCGCGAGGCGGGCGGGCACCGGCGGCAGCATCGCGCCCGCTCTGCGGCCGGGCAGGGGCGAGGCTGCGGGGTGACCCGGGCAGCGCGGCAGCCTGGGCTTCAGGGCGAGCGCGGCGACGGAGGCTGCGGCCGGGAGGCGACGGCTGCGGCGGCGGCGGCGGCGGCGGGGGGGCCCATCCCGGGCTAGGAGGGCGCGGCGGAGGCGGAGAGCGGACGGGGCCGCCAGCGCCTGTGTCTCCTGCCGAGCTCGCTCGGGAGAAGAAATCAGAGCCGGGGGCGGGGGTGGGAGGGAAGCCGGGCCGGGGCGTGGGCGGGGGGCAGGGGGGCAGGGGGGGTGGCAGTTGCGACAGTCAGACGGCGGGACTCTCGGGAGCAAGCCGTGCGCCCTGGGGCGCTGGGCGCGGAGCGCAGCGGAGGGCGGGCGCGGGTGCGGGGTACGGGGCGCGGGGCGCGGGGCGGAGCCGAGCGCGCTCCGGGCGGCGGGACCCGCCGGCCGCGCCCCTCACTTCTCCCCTCCGCGCTTGCCCCCCGCCGACCCGGCCTTCGGGAGTGGGGGTGGTCGGGGAGCTGTAGAGAAGAGTAAGGTGGGGAGGGAGGAAGAGGAGCTGATGAGGGGAAGGGAGACGTTTGACAGGTTTGTTGACTGTAAAGAGAGAAAACTTCCCAGGAATGAGGGAGTTGGGGGGGTGGAGAGAGATGCAGCGGGGGCCAGAAGAGGAAGTCGGCCTGGGGCGCGGGATGCTCAGGGAGGGTTGTGGAGCAGGACCGCCCGCCCCGCGGACCCGGGAAGTCACCCCTCTCACTGGTGCCGCCCCCGCGCCGCGCGCGCTCCCCTTGCTCAGCCTCACCCGGAGCAAGGGAGGCGGCCCAGGCCTCCGCTCAGCTCCCCTGCAGCCCTCCAGCCCCTTGGAGCTGGCGTTCGGGGCGGGAGTAGGGGAGATGGCACGGAGGAGGCTCTCCGGGCCTGCACTCCAGCGCTCGCTCCTCGCACGTGTAAGCGAGCGGGAGGGCGGAGGCTGCGGATTTCCGAGGCCCGAGGGGTCGGAATCGCTAGCGGCAGCCTAGCCTCGCGTGTCCGCGGGTAGCTGCTTCGAGTTCTTCCCCCAACTTGGCCCGGGAAGAAGGGGTGGGAGAGCCAGCTGCAGGTGAGATGGGGTTTATCTGATTCTCTAATGCCACAAAAATGTCTTTGATGCCCCTGGCCCCCTCCCCAAGAGGGGGAGATCAAAGGCTCCGTGGGGGGAAGGGACAGCTCCATTCATCAAGCCAAGCGGCTGGCAGCGGGCCTCAGCCCTAGCCCCTCCGACCTGCCCCAGATCCCCCCACCATGTGCCCCAGGAGTGCCGAGGGACAGGTGGTGCAGACATTCCAGAGCAGGGCCCAGTTCCCCACCTTCCACCACTGTCTAGAGTGGCCATCAGCCTTCAAAGGTGTCCTTGAAGGGAGGACAGATGACGACCTCAAACCCATGCGGCAGGAAATTCAGGCGCCAGGAAGAACATTTCTGGTCCTTTGGGGTGGATGGGGAGGAATCTAGAATTGGAGACTCAGAGATAAATAAACCTCCCTGGTGAGCAGACAGAAGGCAAGATTCTGAGTCCCCCAGAAAGAGAATGACTCTGAGGGAGCCAGAGGAAGTGGCAAAAGACCACAGATGACTACTCCTTATGGGAGGCAGATCTGGAAAAGGAGGATTTGTAGGTAGAGAAGAAATGAGAAGGACTGACCTGGACACGTGAGGGTCCCTGTGGATTTTCCAGGAGCCCCACCCCAGGGCCCTGGCGTCCAGGCTGTCAGTCCACTCCCTGGATGGGTGCAGAGCAGTGAAGGGGTCGGAGCACCCTAGTAAAGGGAAGGGGGTGCTGGGGGAACCGTGTGTGCAGCCCTTCCCGACGTCGCAGTGCATGCTCTGCCCCTACACTTGGTCATTTTGTGCGGTTGTCTCCTGGAGGCAATGCCCACTGGCCCAGGATTCTGCAGAGTCAGGGACTTACACAGGTCGGGGATACGCTCAGGCCAGAGAGAGCCAAACAGGCCTCGAAGAGGGCTTTGAAGGTCCCTAGGGGCTGCAGGTGGCCAATGACAGTCCCTCTGGGATCCTCAGCCTGGGTTCTGAACCCCCGTCCTCTCCTGCCCCCACCCTGCTACTGTTATTGCAGATTATGAAATGCTCTCCTGATCCTGCATTCTTCTCCAAGGCAAGAATTTTAATGTATTTGTCTTTGTCATCAGGGGACCTGGGCTCTGGGACCGCCCTGCCTCTGCCTGAGGAAGGAGCGCCCCAAACCTGGTCCTTGCTGACTCCAGACCCCAGGCTCTCTCCATTACTCCCCCATGCCCCAACCCTACTCCTCCCCTCCTCTCCTAAGACATAGTCTCTCTGCGGGGTGGATAAAAATGATGTTATTGAAACAACAGAATTGGGAGCAGTGGCAGGGAGCAGGGATCAGCTCAGGAAACTGGGGCGTTTGCCAAGAAGCCTGCTCCCCCGCAGGCGGCCTTTCTGCCCCCAACCCCCACCTTTCCAACAAACACACAGCTTGCCCCACCCTCCTGCAGTGCTTGCTCTGGCCAGATCTTGAAGAACCTTTAGCTATCCCAGGACTCCCCAAGCCCTGGTGCTTCCCTCCCACCCCAGAATCCCATTCCAGAATCAAGTGGCACAGGAGTGGCTGTGGAAACCTCCAGGCAGGAGCAGGATGGCCTGGAGTCTGATGGACAGACTCAATTCCAAGGGCTTTGAAGGGCAGCCTTGCCTGCATCCGTTCCCCTTTGCTCTGTCTGCACCCCCATCTAGGGCTTGGCTGGCCTTTGGGTGGAGCCAAAAGGAAGACTCCTGTCCGTGCGCCCCTGAGACCTGGGTTCACGCGTTCCTGAGGCTTCTTCAATCCACCACTGTCACCTTTGTGGACTTTCCAAGAAGCAGAGCTGGAGACCAGGAGATAGAAAGACCAGGAGATAGAAAGACAGTACAGCCACATACAGAGGCAGCTGGGCACAGACAAGCACTTGAGACCACAGAAACCACACCATCACCTCCTCCTAGAGCATACTGGGTAACTTTGACCACAGGTATTGGGGACAGGATGGGCTGGCTCCAACTGAGTCACACGCTTGCCCCCTGGAGACAACAGACAGGTTTGTGCTGCACCCCCCAACTCTGCACAGATGTGCATGCAGGGAAGTGACTAGGTGGGACTAAGCAGGAAGAGGCAGCAGGCGCAGGGAGGTCCCAGCCTGAGCCCCCTTGGTGCTGGGCACTTCTGCCTCTTAACTCCATCTCTCCTCCCTGAGTGTCAAGATCCCAAAAACCCAACTTCCAGGCCCTGGTGTGAAAGAGAGGGAAGGAGAGACTCGGGCATCTGCTGTGGAGCTGAAGAGGAAGGAGGGGCAGAGGTGCAGACTGCAGCCAGGAGAGAAGCAGCTGGAGACAGATAACATCAGAATCGCTGCGGGCAAAAGCAGAGCCCTCCGTCTCTGTCTGATTCTCTCACTGCCTTTCTCCCAGTCTTTTCAGTCTCTCCCAAGTCCAGAATTTGGTCTCTATTTATGTCTGTCTCTAAATCACTTTCTCTGTGTTTTTGGTTTTGTTTTTTTGTTTTTGTTTCTCTGAGTGACTGAAGCTGCAGGAGCCCAGGAATCTGGGGCTGTGACCCTTCCCCTCCCAGTAACCTCTCTCCCTCTCCCTCCCTCTCTTGGTCCCCAGCAGTGAGATCCAACTCTCATTTTCTGGGAGGTAACAGTGCTTGAGAATTCCTAAGAGCCCTGGGTTCCAGGAGAACAGAGAGGAAAGACCAGCCCCCCATAGAGATGCAGGGAAGGAAAAAGAGAAAGGAGAGACTGGTTTTCTTTCCTTTCTGTATCTGGACAGCTCTGCTCCAGCTGGCCAGCCCACCTCCTGTCCTGAGGGTGTGCCTGGCTACGTGTGTGTGTGTGTGTGTGTGTGTGTGTGTGTGTGTGTCCCACCAGTTGTACCCTGCCTTGTAGTCCAAGCTCCTTTCAAAACTCCCTCTGGGCCTTTTTGGTCCAATCCAAACTCCCCTCACCCAGTTCCCACAGGGCCCACCTGCCTCACATTTCTACATCTCTCGACCTTATGCATGCCTACAACTTTCCATTTACCCCTTTAGTTAGGAGAAAAAGAGGGAGCTAGGCATGGTGGCCCATGCTTATAATCCCAGTACTGTGGGAGGCTGAGGCAGGAGGATCCCAATTTATGCTCAGCCTAGGCAATTTAGCAAGATCACATCTCAAAATAGAAAATAAACAGGTACCGGGGTGTAGCCAAGTGTGGAGGCCCTGAGTTTAATCCCCAGTGAGAGAGAGACAGACAGACAGACAAACAGAGATTGATTTTTACAGGCCTGAAATGGAATCTCCCCACCACCACCCATTTTAAAAGCAGTGGGACCTCTACAGGTACAATTTATTGCAAGAGAGAAGAAATGAGATGGAAGGGATCACTGGACCAAAGGAGACCTGTTGGGCATGGAGGTGCACACCTGTAACCCCAGCACTCAGGAGGCTGAGACGTGAGGATCACCATGAGTTTGGGGCCAGCCTGGGCTTCATAGTTCAAGCTCAGCCTAGAATACATATTGAGACTCTGTCTCAAAAAAAACTAAAATAAAAAAAGGAGATCTAACAGGCATATAAATAAAGAACAGGAAGAAAGAAGAGAGAACACAGGGCTGGAGGTGCTGGCTTGAGAGAGGGGCAGAGCATGGGAGCAGGGGCCCAGGAGGGTGGGGCTGCTGCTGCCCCCCAGGACTGGCTGTAACACTGGTTTCTGCTTACTCAGTCCCGGTGGATGAGTGGGAGTGGCTGGCCCACCCTGCAGGGATTTTTTTTTTCTTTCTGTACTTGGGGTCGAATCCACTGCTTCACATACACTAGGCAGGTGCTCTACCACTGAGCCTGTTTCTGTGTCTAAGCTCCTGTGGCTTTGATTACAGAGCAGGCAGAAGGCCAGTGGCACAGCCCCCCCACCCCGGAGCTGGGCAGGGGCCCCCACCCTCGGCTCTTCTCACTGCTCCCCCCACCCAGCTTTCACCTGTAAGCAAGGGGCTCCTGAATGCACTCTCCAAAGCCCACCTTGCCCCTGGTGTGCTGTGGCTGCTGCTTCTCTCTTCCTGGCAGTAGTCAGCCAATCTGTAACTGAACACCCAGTGTGCGCCACACTCAGCCAGGTAGTGGGGAGACAGCCCCTACCCTCCGGGGATGGGAAAGAGGACAGGGCTGACAGTCACTGTCACAGCATCTTCCAAACACCACGAGGGGAGGGGCTTGTGAGAGGCTGCAGGGGTAGGGGGAGCCCAGATCAGGGAGTGGGGGAACTTCTCAGAGGAGGGAATGCTAGAACACAGATGTAGGGGTTAACTGGGAGACACAGGGAAGCCAGAGTGTTTCAGGCAGAGGCGCAGCCCCTGTAAATGTCCTACCTGGAACAGGAAGGGTACAAACAAGGTGAGCAGGAAGCTGATTTTTTATTAAACTTTTTTGGAGACAGGGTCTCACTCTGTATTTGAAGCTGGCCTTGAGCTTACTATATAGCCCAGGCTGGCCCGGAACTCATCAGGCCTCAGTAGAGTTACGGGTGTGAGCTACCACGCCCCACCCAGCAGAAAGTGGAAAAAGTATGAGGCAGAGGCTAGTGGGTGATTAGACTGGAAGGATTTGGGGTGATCGGACCAAAAAAGGCCTTAGGGGCCTGGAAGGGAATTGTTTTTTCTCATTTTAAAAACAGTGGGACCTCTGCAGGCAGAATTTATTACAAGAAGGAAGAAAAGAGATGGAAGGGATCTCTAGATCAAAGGGTACCTAACAGACATAAATAAAGACCAGACAGGCAAAGCTGAACCACAGCACTGAGGATGCCCATTGGGATAACGAAGAAAAATACAGATGATCCTGAAGTTATGATGGGGCCAGGGATAAAAATTTTAAGTCTAAATGCATTTAATCCGCCCAACCTACTGAACATCTGAATCTATGGCCCAGCCCACCTTGACTATGCCAAGCACGTTGGTAGGCAGGCAGAATCCTCTAACATGAAGCCTACTTTTTGTTTTTAAGTGTCAGACATCCCATGTAATTTAAACTGTACCAAAAGCCCAAAACTCAGCAAACACAGAGGGGTATCTTACAGACACAAAGGGACGTGAAAGCACAAAACACGATATCCAAAAAGTATTGGCAACCTACACCAAATGGGGTACACTGTAAGTGTGGGTTGTTTTCCTCAAGGTGGGGCCAGGGGGAGGCTGACTGGGTATCTCACAAGGGTATCTTACTGCAAAGCTCTGGCCCAGTGAAAGACCAAAATTCTAAGTATGGTTTGTAATGTATGCATGTTACTTTTGCACCGTTGTAAAGAAAACAGTCAGAAGCCCTAAATTGAACAAGCCAGGGGCAGCCTGTAAGGGGCTGCTTAGCACCATAAACATCAGGCTCTTTGCTCTAGGGTTGGGGGGAAGAAGACAGTTCTATTTTGAGGAACAGTTGGAGAGAAATGGCTGGCAAGGTTCATTCTCTTCATGGGGTTCGGGGAGACCCTGGATATAACTCAACAGCACAGTGCCTGCCTGGCAAGCCTGACATTCTGAGTTCAATTCTCAATACAAAACACAAAACAAAACAACAGCAACAACAACAACAAAAAAAGTTAAAACCCCCAGTGGGAAGCCACGTGGAGATCTGAATGACACGGTCAGATATGCATGCTGTGAAGACGTGATTGTAGAGGGGCCAGGCAGGAAGGAGGAAGATGAGGAGGCAGCTCTGCGGCACTGTGCAAAGCAGCGTGGCTGTGACCTGGGTCAGTGGCAGTGAAGATGGGAAGAGGCAGAAAGTTTGACTGCTGTCAGAGAAGAAAGGTCCAGTTGACTTGGGGACAGGTTGGAAATGGGGGGAGGAGTCTTCAGGATACCTCTGAGTTTTAACCTGTTTAGCAGGATGGGTGCTGATGTGGTCCCCCAAGGTCCAGCAAGGGACGCCAGAAGAGGACCGGCACTGCGGCGTGACTTCAGACGCTTCTGAAACACTCAGGAGGGGCTGTCAAGCCAGCAGCCCGATATGTGGATCTGGCACTCAGAGGGAGGCCTGGGTTGAGTCATCTTGGCGCATGGTGTAATTAAGCCGGATCGCCCTGGTGACAGGATGGGCCAGGAGCCCTGGAGGACAGTCCTTAATGACTGGATGCAGGGGACAGAGGAGGAGCTGCGGAGGGGGAGCATTTGGGGCTCCACAGAAGAGGGGAAAGGGTCCTTTGGGAGAAGGGGAGTGGGCAGACGTATCCTGGGAGATCGGTCCTGGAATGTTGGAGAAAAGCCATCAAGTTAGCTTGACCTTTGGCCAATTTTGCCAAAGCACAAATCCCACTATTTTACTGCACCATTTTATCCCACCATTTTACTGTAGGGAAACTCCCAGGGATGCACCTTGGCTTGCAAGATAAAGTGCGTACTTTTTAGCTGGGCCTCGAGGTCCTGCTAGTTGGGCTCTTATTTGTTTTCCTTGCCTCCAGGAGAGTCTTGGGCTCACCGTGGCTCTCAGTCAGACCTGACCCTGGTCCCCATCCTCACTCTGTCCACCTTGGCCTGCCTGGTCCTCACGTTCCCCAAGATCTCAGATTCCTATAGCTGGCAACAAACCCTCCAGCTCGCTGTGAGGCTCCTCTACAGGAAGAACAGCATCGCAGTGGACTCTGTCCATTTCCCCCATCACTTCTGAGTGTTTTGGGGGGTGTGAACCTACTCTGGCCTGTGATAAACTTGAGCTTCTGTTAAACTTCAAGAGAGAAAGACATCCCCCAGACCGGGCAGAAGAACGCCAAAGAGAGCAGCACCTCCTCACCCAAACCAGGTCTTCTGAGGCAGCCAGCACCAACCCCATGGGGCTTTCTCAGCAGGTCTAAGCCTAGAGTCACAGTGTCACCTCCTGGCGTCATGGCACACTGCTCCTCAAGAAGAAAAACACTTCTGGAAAGCCCGTTTCTGAGACAGAAATGCAAATTAAAAATGAACTCCAGTTTTTAAAATTAAGAACAGCGTCTTAGAAGGTTCATGGCTAACAACTGGCAGAGACGTGGAGAAGCCCTTGGGTGTTGCTGGCGGGGCTGTGTGTGTGAGCATGCTTTCTGGACAGTGTGCTGACAAAACCGATCAGACGCAGTAGGACTTTACATCTGAATCAGTACACAAAGGAAATTTGTCAAGAAGAGAAAACCTGCTTCTACCTAGAAATATGACTATAATTACGTTTCTGCACAACCTCGCTGACAGGGGAGTATAGTTAAAAGAATCAAATAAGGGTGAATAGATTAAAAAATACTTAAAATTCTCAGTGCTGTGAACTTCCCTGACAGTCAGGGTTGGAGGCCTGCAGGACATTTTTTCAGCTTCTCCCTGCAGCACAAAGCCTGGACCATAATATGCACCTGGTAGATGTCTGTGGAATGCCTAGGTGGACCACAGGTAGTGCCTGTCATATATGCCATCTGCTTTATTGTCCTTCTTCTCCCACCATCCCTCAGCCTTATGTCTTTAAGTTATTCACCCTGGCTCTCTGAGGCCTGATCAGGCAGGGAGGATAGACGAGGAAGCTGAGGCCAAGCTCATTACCACTGATGATATCATTCCAGCCTGTGCTTCTGCCTATATTCCAACCCTGTCCTCCCTGCCTACTGGTAGCAGGCCAGCATGACCCCTGGGAAGGTAAAAGGAGGGTAAATGATCACAGGGAGACACACGGTACCCAGCAGGATCAATGATGTCCAAGGCAGCATCCAGAATCTTCCTTCTTACCTCTCTCTCATCTCCAGGACTTAGGGCTCACACGTCCCCTGAGCCTCCCATGCACCTGGACCTTCACTGGCCTCTGTCAAGCACAGACCACCCGCTGTCTGCCTCCCCCTGAGCGGCAAGTCTTTCTGAGGCACAGAAAGACTGTTTCTTCAGCAGCATTGTGCATTCTCTTACTTTTCATTTCAGAGGGAATATTAGTTTTCCCATTGCTGGGATTCAATATTCCAAGCACACAATTTAAAGAAGTTAAATTTGGTTCATGGTTTCAGAGAATTCAGTCCATGATACACTGGCTCCAAGGCAGAAACACTGTGGTAGAAGGTGTGGTAAAGGACAGCTGCTTATTTCATGGCGGTTGGGAAGAACAGAAGAACAGCACCAGAAAAGGGAAGAGGCCAGGGATCAGACACAGACCCCAAGGTCACGCCTCCATCACTAAACCAGATACACGCACAAGTGTGCTTTGTTAGTCTTCCAGGGAGCTCCAAGCCCATCCAGTTGATGCGATGAAGCTTCTCCGCCACAGAAGGTAAGTAAGCTCATCTCAGTCAGCTTTGGAAATACCCAGGGTGTGATCAGACTCAGCTCAGCTACTCACCAATGTGAGGATTTGTCTGTATCTCACGTTGCCATGGGAATGAGAACGCCTTGGGGACTAGAGAGTTTGAGAAGAGCTGTGTAAGGTCAGTGCTGAAACATACAGGGCCCCCTTCATGAAGACTGTTATCAAAAGTGAAGAAGTCGGGGTGAGGACCATACCTTCTTGCACTGAAAGGACAATGAGGACTCAAAACGACATTCTGTGCATCTGTGGACCAGGGCAAGGGTGACACAATTTCTTGGAGAGTTTAAGTTTAAGGAAATACTAACTGGGGTGGTACCTGGGTACGGGCGATACAGGAAGAAGCCTGAGAAGACAGCACTTGGGGGAAGCATCGCCTCCGTGTAGGGCGTAGTGAGCTCACCAGTGCTCTGAGGGGAGACCCAAAGCCAGTCCAGTGTCCCCTCTGTGACTGCAGCCCCAGGGAGCCCCTGGGGACACGCTGGCAGGCAACCACCTTCACGATGGTGTGCCACGGTCTGGTCCTAAGAGCTTCGTATTTGCCCGTGTTCTTGAGCAAGCCGCTATCCCGGTGGCTGCCTCCGTTTCGCTTTCCCCAGGTGACAGTGATGAGTGGCCCTGGCTGAGCCCTGAAGTCAGTCGGTAAAGCCTGTCAACCCTCTCAGGAGTGTGGTGAGGCCTAATCGCCAGCAGATGGCGCCAGACCCTAAGGAGCAGATCGGAGGCGCTCTGCGGCGCAGCCAGGGGAGAGTTGGAAGAACTCGGAAGAGCCGAGTGAGGCCGCCAAGGAAGAGCATCAGAGCGAAGTCCGAGGTCCCACAGGGCAGGCTGAGGGACAGCTCCCCCGGGCAATGCTCGGACGAGGGACCGGCGGGGCTAGCCAGCGGGGTCGCAGGCCTGCTTCCAAGCAAGGCATTTTCTCTTTCAGGGTTGATAGTAATTAGAGACCAGCCCTCAGCTTGCAAAAGTAACACTCCGTGCCAGCACCACCCGGTCCACGTGGAGGATGAGTCAGCACCCCACCCCCACCCCTTACAAAAGATTTTTAAATGCTTTTTAAATCGATGTTTTAATTTTTAAATTTAATTTTTTAATATTTAAATGCTTTTTAAATTTTTAAAAAATTTTTTTAAATCTAGCAGCTCGGTACACTGTTAAATTCTACATAAGACTCAAATATGCATTTTTTACCTCCATGTTCAAAGTGAGTTTTAAATTTTCTAGATGTTTAAACAAAAATAGGTTGTTGGGGGTTGATTGATAACAGCAAAACGAAACCAAAAGCAAAACAAAAGGTCTAAAAACAACCTGAATGTTCATCAATGGGGAATAAAAATAAACATAGCAAATACCACAAAATAGATGCCATGTACATTATGGGGAGGCGTCAAGATATACTTTTTTGTTGTGCAGAGAATTGAACCCAAGGCTTTCACACTGAGCTATACCTCCAGTCCTTAGTGCTTTATTTTTATTTTGACTAAAGGTTCATTAAGATGCTATCCTGGGTTGAACTCAAACTTACATCCTCCTGCCTCAGCCTCCTAGCTACTGGGGTTACAGGCATGCACCACACAGGTGGCTTGAGGGTAGACATAATTTAAGACCCAACGCATGTGATTTTTGGACAGTCACATGGCTCATGCGGCAAGGGAGACAACGTGAACCTGGCCAACCACTGCCATTTAATTGTGTGCAGCTGGTGGACCGAGATTTTCTGAAGGTCAGAGAGAAGAGAGAGCAAGAAAGGGGAAATATGGATGGCAATGACGATGCATCTCCAAGGCAAAGAAAAGCCAGCCTTCACCCTGATACCCTAGGAACCAGTGTATTTCAAATTAGTTCAACCAAGTTGAATTGAACTGTCTGTTACATGTAGCTGAAATCATCCTGATGAATACATCTTGTGTTCTGAGAATTAGCATCTCAATTCAGGGTCTCCTCAATTTCCCTGGAACTGTGTCTAAATTCCCATGTAGCTATGTAAGCTTGGGGACCTGAGGGCTGGTATTTGATTCTCAGTTATCATCAGTCTGCACCGCAGCACCCGTCACTCATCTGGTCCTTGGCTGATCAGTCATGCAGGTAGCTGTTGGCTCTCATTCCTGAATGCTCTTTTTCTTTCTCCTTCTCTACATTTGTCGCTCTTGAGGACACTGTAGACATGTTACTGTCTGGGTGTTGTGCTGAAGTCCTAAGAAACTTCAGATTTTCAAAGGCTTGGTGACTCCTGCATCACTCTTGGGTCTTGGGTCATTCTGCTGTTCCCTATCATACCTGGACTGGGAAATTTCTGGAAGGCTGCCTAAGGGCCTGTTATATTTGGAATCCAATATGTCCCCCCACCCCAATGACGCATGGCATTGAAGACTTGGCTGCCAATGGGCTTTTCGGAAGTGCTTGGATCATGGGGTGCTAACTCCCTCAGTGAGGAGACCATGATTTGGGAGGAGATGGAGACCGGAGGCAGGGGCTAGTTGAAGGGAGTGGATCGTGAAGGTGTGGCTTCAGGACTGTATCTAGCCCTCAAGCCCCTTTCCCTGGCCCTCTCATCCTCTCCACTTGCTGGCTGCAGTGCAGGGAGCCTTTGTCCTCTACCGTGCCCTTCCGCCATGAGGTTTCTGCCTACAAGCAATGGAGCTGGTCAACCATGGACTAAACCCCCCTGAAACTGGGAGCCAAAGTAACTCTTTCCTCCTTTAAATTGTTTCTCTCACAGATTTGGTCACAATGGCTAAAACTTAGTACCCACCCCATATCTCCAGATTCACTGCATAGCCCTTTCTACTGGGCATTCTATCCAGGAAGTGAGGTGCAGACTGCCTCTGCTCTTGGACTCATCAATGACAAGGAGCTAGGGGGAGCCAGTGGGCAGTCCCCTCAGGACACATCTGCTCCCATCTGACTTTCCTCTTCCTTGCCAAAGCAAGACTTTTATCTCTTCTTGGAGCTAGGGAGGTCTTCATATTTATTCTCCTAAATCTTTTGTGCTTTCTATTCCACTATTCTGTTGCTTTTTGCCTTTTATTTACTGTTTGTTTTGTTTTGTTGCCTGTACTAGGGATTGAGCCCAGGGCTTTTGCACTGAGCTACATCCTAAGCCCTTCATAACGTTGTGTTTTTTTGTTTTTTTTTTAATTTTAAGACAGGATCTTACTAAATCACTAAGTAGCCTAGGCTGGGCTTGAGCTTACCATTTTCCTGTCTCAGTCTCTCAGAGTACTGGGATTAAAGGTGACATCCTACTTAGGCCCATTTCTGATCATACTTAGCCCCATTTCTGTTCTTTCCATGTTTTTACTAGGTATTGTAGTATGGATGATTAATGTATCAAAATTTCATGTCATAACTAAAACCTTTTCCTCTTTCCAGCAAACAATGGAATTTTCAAGTATTTTAGTTCCAATTTTCTTTCTTTCTTTTTTTTTTTTTTTACCGGGGATCGAGCTCACGACCTCATGCTTGCAAGCAGGCGCTTATACCACTGAGCTAAATCCCCAGCCCCCTCTTTTTTTTGGTACTAGAAATCGAACTCAGGACCTTGCACTTGCCAGGCAGGAGCTGTGCAGATGAGCTATATCCCTGGCCTCAGTTTCCCTCCTTTTAATGTATACATTACAATTGGAAATGTTTTTATTTTTTAACTCCACAGGACTTTTTGAATGACTGACTGATTGTAGTACTAGAATTTGAATCCAGGGCCTCAGATGTGCTAGGCAAGCAAGCTACATTCTCAGCCTTTATTTACTTGAAATATGTCATGTACTTATTTAGATTTATCAGTATTTTTACCATTTACTTGCTCTTTATTCTTTTTTGTCTTTTTGTCCTCAAATCTAAAATCACCTTCCTTCTGAAGTATAAAATCTAGAATTTCCTTTATGGAGATGATAAACCATTTTTGTCCTAAAATACTTTTTTTGTTTTCTGGTACATTTCCTCTCATTAGAAGATGGAGATTACTTTCAGCACACTGAAAATATTCTGTGGCCTCTGGAGCTCACCTTCTATTGAGATGTCAGCTATTAGCTTGTCACAATTCTTATTTCATAATAAGGAAACTGAGGTTCTTTGCAAAGTAACCTGTCAGTACCTTGGAGATTCAGCGCCTGTTTTATTTCCTGCAGTTACATTCTGGTGCTTTCTCCTTGCCTGTGGGGTTTACAGCTATGACTTGCTGCTCCTTTGTCTCCCTAGAGCCGGGATGATGAACCTTTCAGAGTTTTCAGTGACAACTGCCCCGCTGTGGCCACTGCTGCTCTGGGGACTCAGGCGTGCTGCTCTGTCCAGCCTGGCCAACAGTGCCTGCGCAGATGTCTCTGGGGACAGAACAAAGGCTATCCTCACGGACGTGCCACCACTCTGACACGGGAGACCCCCCTTATGATTTATCAGTAATAGTTCTCACCCAGGCTACCCCTTTGGCCTCCTCATGCTGTTTTTATTCCTCTGATATAAAAATAACACTTAAATTGGATCCCCAAGTCCACATCAGCTCTCCAGGGACGGCGGCAGCCAAACTCACCCTACGGTCAGGGTGCAGGGTCCTTATTATACACCCAGTCTGCCCATGAGCCAAGAAGAAGAAGAGTTTCAAGAAATATGAAACCATGGCCAGAGGCTAAAATCAATCACCCAAGAAGTATATGTTACCCTACTGAGGCCAGCATCTTCTGCTGATTCACCTTACGGAAGGAGGTGGGTAGGGGCTGGGCAGACAGAAGAGCAAGTATGGGAGGCCCATGAGGGGAGCGCCCGGACGGGGTCCCGGGGAAGAGCATGCCTTCGAAACTGGAAGAAATTACTACGGTTTTGTGTTGAGCAGTGGTGTTGTCTGTCCCAGCTGAGGTCCACCTCCAGTCTGGAAGGTAGCAGGTGATGACGACTGAAGAGTTAGAGCCCTGCCTGCCTCGAGAGTGCCCTAACTGGAGATCTGGGGGTGCAGGGAGCAGGTGGCAAGGTCATAATAATAGTAACCACTTACTGAGCATATATTACATGCCAGGCCTGTGCTGTCCATAAAGTCTAGTGGTTAAGTTGTAAGCACTGAGCCCAGAAACCCTGGGCTTTATATTTGGCTCCTTCACTCTGGCTATGATATTTTGATCAAGTTACTTAATCTATTTATGCCTCTGTTTTCTCATCTGTACAACTGCAATAATAAAAATATTTCTCTCATAGAGTTGCAAGGGATTACTTGGGATACGGCATATAATATGTCATTATTTGCGTATGTACCTTCTCGAAGGGGAAGGAAAGGGAAGTAAGAGAATTGAGGCGTGTTGCCTATATGTGCCAACTTCCCACAGTGAGTCTATTTATTAGGTAACACAAACATGTACAAGTAAAATTTTTTAAAATGTAATTTCTAGTCTTCAGTCTGGATGGTGGATCTATTAAGTGCAGGAAGGTTCGGTGGCCACAGCAAAGATTCACCTTGTCTGCAGCTTCAGGACAGAAGCTCGTTTCTCTCTAACACTCCAGTCTGGAACTAGACTGACCAGGATGGGGTTAGAGGAGTGCTTTGGTTTGAATGTGTCCCCCAAAGTTCATATATTAGAGACATCCTCAATGCTGCCAGGCATGGTGGCACAAGCCTGTAATCCCAGCAGTCGGAAGGCTGAGGCAGAAGGATCTCTGTGAGTTCAAGGCTAACTTGGGCTACAGAACGAGTTCAAGGCCAGCCTGAACTGCATAGCTAGCTCTTGTCCCAAAAAGATAAAGAAAAAAAGAAAAGAATAAAAGAAACATTCTCATTGCAAAAGTGTTAACAGATGGGGACTTTAAGATGTAATTAGATCACAAGGACTTTGTCCTCAGGAATGGATTAATGCTCTTATCGTGTGATGGGGTTCTTTATTTCAAGAATGGGTTTGTTAGGAAAACAAGTTTGCTCTCTCACTTTCACACAGGCCCTCTTGCCCGTTCCTCTTCTGCTGTGGGATTATTCCATGAGAAAGCCCTGCCAGGTGCACCTTGGATTTCTTCAGCCTTCAGAATTGTGAGAAAGAAATTTACTTTCTTAATGCGTTACCCGTTCTGGCATTCCTCACACCAACCCAAAATGGAGGAAGGCAAGTGGGAGGAGCAGGCTGGGAACTGGCGAAGTTCTATCATTTTCAACCAGCATCTCTTGCCACTGAGGTCAAATGTCAATTCTAGCTGTCACCATCATGTCATGAGTCCAGACAGTGACAAGAGGAAAATGCCCTTCCTTATAAATTGCAAACACTGTTGCTCAAGTCTCGCCCATCATTCTTAGTCATGTGGTCACACTCTCTGCAAAGGAAACTGGGAGATATCATCTTTCACTTAGCGTGGTAGAGACTGGCTAGTAGAGGGTTTCTTGGATTTAGTAGTACAGGAAAGAGGGGAGAGATCATCCATATGGCCACTCTGTAGAAAGAGCCCACCTCTTGAAGGGAGGTAAGTCTTTTTCATTTGAGTATAGCACCCAGGATGTCTGAGGGAAGCATGGTGCCCCCTACCAAGTCCTCCTGCTCTTGTGACCCATAAACTAAATGGCAGAGAAACCATGCCAGTTATCTTGATTGTCAGTTTGACTGGATTAAGAAGCTCTCGGAGAAGTAATTGGATTGCAAGGGTACTAACCTCAGCAATGAGTTAAACCACTGACGAGTTAGTTCACAGCAGAACGGGCTATTAGGAGGTAGACGCCTTGGGAATGAATCTGGCCTCTTGCTCCTTCCTCCTGAGCTTCTCCCCTGCTCTCCGCTTCCTGGATGCTAGGACTTGAAAAGTCTTCCTTCTCGAGACCCTTCCTCTATGACGTCTCGGCTTGCAGCTCGCCTCCCATGGACTGAAACCTCAGAAACTGGGAGTCAAAATAAACTTCTCCTCCTTTAAGTTGCAGGTTTCAGGTATTTTATCCCAGCAATGGAAAAAGCAACCAATTCACTATCATTCACATCCCCCATATACAACAGTAGGGGAGGAACATAAAATGAAATCAAAACCTCCACTTGTAGTAGGAAAATAACGGCAAACACCCCGTGGCTGCTGGGTCTTTGCAATTACTAAATCTGCCTGGATGCCTCTGGCTTCTTCTGGGTGTGCTCTCTGGGAAGAGCTCCCCTTCCCCTCTCCCATGTGGTCTCTGCTTCTGCCAGCCAGGAGTTACTCCTTATCCATTATTGACAGTGGCCACATGGAAGAACACACATTTCTCACAATCTTTACAGCCTTCCCAGCCCTCTCCCCATTAGTGTAGATTTGAAGGGTGAGGATAATTGGAGAAGAAGTTCAAACCAGGCTTTGCCAGCCAGGTTTGTGGTTTCTTTGCCAGTGCAATCCCCCCAGAATCTTAGACGAGCTTCCAACTAGTTCCATGTTTGAAGCTATAACCAAAGGTCTTATGCACACATCATTGTATGTCGAATTCTCTGGATTTGGTGTTCTTCCCGTTCTCCTCTCTCAAACAGGTGGTGACCTTCGTGAGGCCATTTGAGAAAACATGCCTGGCTGCAAAGGGCGCTCCTTATTCCACTATCTGCTCTTCAAGCTGGCTCTCACCGTGTGCAGAAAAAACAAAGTGTGCTTGGGAAAAGGATTGGGATCCCAGGCTGCCTCTCCCAAACCACCTATCACAGCTGCCTGGGCACATCGCTCTTGTACGACCTTCCTAATACCAGCAAACTGCAGCCAATATCCTGAGTATTTCCAACCAGCTTCCAGGAATTATAGGCTCTGTGGGTGACCCCACCCCCACCCCAGCAAAGACACATGATGCTAGACCTAAAGTACCCACATCTCCGACTCACACTGCAAGGCGCTGTCCGGAGTCACTGTCAGGTACAGAGCAGGCTGGGCTCCTACCACTGCCTTTTTTTCCTTTTTTCTTTTTTTTGTGTTCCAGGGATTGAACTCACAACCTTGCGCTTGCCAGGCAGGCGCTAATGCTACTGAGCTAAATCCCCAGCCCTTCTTTTTCTTTTTTTAAATACTTCTCCATTCTCTTCAGCAAAGTGTCCCCTGACTGTGTCACCAAACCATGTGGATCTCCTGGTAGCACTGGCTCTGCTCTTTATATGCAAGTCAGACAAGAGCTGGGCTGAACTCACAGCAGCTGTTTCAAGTGCAAACTTCATTCATCTCTAGCTCAGTAGGGAACCCTTTCATGGCCAAAATATGTCGGTTGGATGTGATTTTAAAAATCTGTCCCCGGATTTAGGGATTTAGCTCAGTGGCTTAAGTGCCTGCTTGGCAAGTGCAAGGTCATGAGTTCTATCCCTGGGTACCAAAAAAAAAAAAAAAAAATCTGTCTTGGGGTCAGATCTGATTAATGTTTCTGCTTTGCCCTTTGTTTATCAGATCACCCTGGAAAGTGTTGCTTGTTTTCTCTGAGGCTGTTTCCATAAGTAAAAGACAGAGATGAAAACATTCCGTGACAGAGATGAAAACATTCCGTGACAGAGACTGCCCATGGCCTCCTAAATTCTATCTTTTCTTTTTTTTAGTAATTGCATCGCTTAAATTTTACCTGGAGCAACTGCCCACAACAGAGATATCCCCAACCTTCCTTAAACCAATGCAGGGCTTTGTGACTTAAATTCAGCCAGTGCAGTGTGAAGGAAAGGGAAAGAGCAACTTCCAGGTCTGGCCTCAAAAGAAAGAGGCCTGAGTTTCCCCCTTCCCCTTTCCTTTCTGCTGGCTGGAGGGCTAGTGTGATGGCAGGAGCAGGAGGAACAGCCCAAGACGAAAAATGCTTTCAAGGGTTTCAGACATACCCAGTCAGCTTTAAGAACTGCCTAAGAGCTATTCTATGAGAGGGAGACTTTCTTGTTTAAGGAATTCTGAAATTGGGTCTTTGTTACAGAAACCAAACAGGAGTCCTAACTAATGTAGAACTTGTTATTTGGAAGCGGGCCTGCCTAAAAGCCTAAAGCAAGTGGCAGTGGCTTAGAGACTGAAGCACAGATAGCAAGGAAAGAGCCTGCAGGCTGCTCAACTGCTGGCCATTCCAATAAAACACAGGGTATGTCTCAGCCTGCGGTGCTGTGGCAGCAGGTCAAAGGCTGATGGCTTTTCCACTGAGACTGTTCCCATGAGCTGGGCCTTGTGAGGTTCATCACCGGGGGTTACACCGAGACAGGCCACAGGGATCATGCACTACCACACACACACACACACACACACACACACACACGAGAGAGAAGGCCAAGTCCCCTTCCTACTCTCTTCACCTCTGCCTTTGCTGCAGTCAGCGCAGACTGAGGGATGGGTGACAAGAAGTGTCCTCAATAAATTCAGCAAGAAATCCAGTAGTAATCTGCTCCAAGCATGATGCTGCACACCAGTAATCCCTGCTACTTCAGGAGCCTGAGGCAAAAGAATTGTAAGTTCAAGGCCAGCCTGGGCAGTTTAGCAACTCTGTCCAAAAAAATTAATAAAGAGGGCTAAGGATATATTTGAGCACCCCTGGGTTTGATCTCCACTGCTGAAAAAAGAAAAGAAGTGTGATGGGAAAGAAGGAGAAAGAAAAAATAAAAAGAGAGAAAGTAAGGGCAGGACAGAAAAAGAAAAGCAGTAATTCAGCACCAGTGTCGACTCCAGGGCCAGGGGCTGGGATGGAAGAGCTCGGCAGAGCAGAGCCAGGGAGGGCATCGAGAGGGAGCCAGAGCAGCTGGGTCAGCATTCCCGATCTGGACACTGACTCAGGCCGCAGGAATGCCAAGGAAGGGGGTGGGCAGCCACTGAGCCAGGCTGGGCTCCCATTGGCACAGGGGGACTCGGGGGACAGGATGCACAGAGGGATGAGGCTGGGGCCCCTGCGCACCTGGACTTCTCCCGTGCACAGACAGGTCTCTCCAGCTGCGGACAAGGGTGGACCGCGAGCCCCCAGGCCACCTGAACCTTTGAGGTGGTGCGCACAGCTCCCCACCTGCCCGACCTGCTCTCTCCAGCCCCCGACCTGAGCCAGGGACAGTCTCTTAGGATTCACGCGGGGACATCCGGACATGCACTGGCTACTCTCCGGGGACCATTCACGAGGCCCCCGAACCCGTCCTGTCTCCCATCCCGAAGTGGCCACAGTTTGCTCTAATTCCAACACCAAACCTTGCTGAAGTTTATACAAGGAAAAAAAGCTAAGCGTCGCCGTCTCCCTTCCCCTCCCAGGGCGCCTGGGAAAGACGAGAGTTTCTAGCGCTCCGCAAACCTACTTCCCCGCGCCCAAGCCCCCCAAGGCTCCCCAAGACTCCCCAAGGCCCCAGCCGCCTCCCCGCAGCCGCGCCGGTCTAGCTCGGCCTCAGAGTCCCCCACACAGCGGAGCCCCAGGCACCAGCTTTCCCAGGTCGCTCCTTCCCGTCCCGTCCGGTCCCCGCCCGCCCCCGGGCTGCCGGGGAAAGCAGCTGCACGGGCCGACCCCTCCCTCCTCTCCGCCGCCCGACACCCAATCAGAGAAACCGATCCGGCCGGGCCGAGCGCCAGGGGCCGGCCCAGAATAGTGCTGCCCCGCGCCCTGGCGCACTCGCCAGCGTCGCCGAGGCCGGCTGCGTGGAGCCGAGCTGGAGCGCGCTCTGCGCAGGGTACCGGGGTTCCAGGGGACCGGGACAGCTGGGGCTGGAGCGCAGCGTGCGGATGTGTGTGCGTGCATGTGTGAGTGCGTGTCTGCGCGTGTGTTTGTATTTTCTGCGCGCGAGCATGGGTGCCCGCGTATATATACTGTAATCTGTTTGTACGTGAGCTTCTGTGGTCCTCTATGTCCTGGGTGTGTTTATAGGTGGCTGAGTGTGTCTGGGTGTGTGCTTATGTGCTTGTGTATGCGTGTGTGGCTGTGGCTATGTGTGCAGGTATGTGCATGTGTGCGCACACGTATGTATAGTGACAAGAGGAGGCCTAGGGGTCGCTGAGGTCTTCCCCAGAGCTCAGGCATTCCTCTCCCAGTAGGCACAGTCCTGAGGCAGCCTGGGGGGACCTGAAGAGCAAGGTAGGTGAACTGACCGCTCCCTATGGGCTTCTCTCACTTTCTTAATCCCCCACCTTTCTGGAAACTCCAACGCCCAATCCCAGCTTCATTTTTATCAGGAGAGGTTCTTCTTTTCTCTGCTTCATTCCTCCCCCCTACACACACACACACACACACACACACACACTTCCCCATTCTGTGTCCTTCACCTCCTCTTTTCTCTTTTCTGAAGACCTGGACCCCAGTACTAACTTTACAGCTTCCTAGCTGTGTGATTTGTGGCAAATGGCTTAACCTCTCTGAATTTCTGGTCCCTCGCTAGTGAAACAAAGATGAGGATGATACTTTCTTTATAATGCTGCTATGAGGACAGAGTGTGTTGGAGAAAAAGCCCTTTGGAAGTCTGTAAATATAATTAAGAATGTTTTCACTGATTTCATTGTACTGCTTCCTGTTAACCAAGCAGGCCTTGTTCCCCCTTCCAGAGATGAGCTTTCTAGAGCAAGGTGATGGCCTCTTGTGGCCAGCACCAGTCATGAGCGCCAGCTCAGAAAGAATCTGTGGGAAACCTGGGGCCAAAAGCTCATCCAGGACGAAGCAGGAGGCTACAGAGGAGGGGGAGCCGCCAGGTCCCAGGGAAGGTGAGGCCAAGGCCAGTTCTGGGGAGGTGGGAGCTGGGGCCACGGCTCTGGCTCACGTCCCTCCACATGCAGAGCTGCATCCAGCCCTCCGCTGGCAGCCTCAGCCCCTCCGAACAGGAGAGAGCAGCTGCTTTGCAGAGCCAGGGACTTGGCATAGTCCTCTTGGAAAGATGGGACAGGGCTGCTGTCAGACATGACTCTGATCCTTGGCTTCTCCCGTGCCCAGCGTTCAGGCCTCCCAAGGCTGCTGTGGAGTCACTGAGACAGCACATGAGAATGTTTTGGAAGATGAAGTTACTGTCATCTTTCCTTTTCCCCCCAACAGGTGCCCAGTCCAGGCCGGCTGCTGAATCCACTGGGCTAGAGGCCACATTCCCCAAGGCCACACCCTTGGCCGGGGCAGGGACCCCATCCGCAGGGTGGGACCCCCTCCCTGCTGATTGTGCCGTCTCTGCCATGGGCTCCAGCACTGATGATCTGGAGCTCCCCGTGGAGTTTCCAGCCAGAGAAGCCTGGGACTGGGAACTCAAAGATCTGGAGGAAGACAGACCTGCCCGGAGCCCATCCCCCCAGGGCCCTTTTCTCTGCCTGGGCTGGGATGATGAGTTGCAGAAACCGGGGGCGCAAATCTACATGCACTTCATGCAGGAGCACACCTGCTACGATGCCATGGCAACCAGCTCCAAGCTGGTCATCTTCGACACTGCGCTGGAGGTGAGAGCCTGGCTCCACCCGGCCTAAGTCCAGCCTCCTTTCTAACAGCACCGCAACCACCACACATGCCTCCAGGACACCCACCAGGCCCTGTCCCCCTGCAGGACCCCTTCCAAGATTCCTCCTTAGCACCATGGAGACCAGTGGGGAGGAGGGAGGGCTTCTCTGCTCATCACAGCTCTGCCACCTAGTATCTGCAGAACATTGAGTAGGTCACCCCCCATCATCTCTAAAGTAGGGGCCAGAATGCTTGCTTTTCCCTGTATGTTTCAGAGGCATCTCAAGACAAACCACCACAAAGCAGGAGAGCTTTGTAAAGTGTGGGATATGTATAAGACACTGCAGAGCCACTCAGGACAAAGAGTAGGGAACTCTTGGTGCTAACAAAAATAAGATGAGCTCTGGTGCCTGCTCTTCCATTCGGCTGAGCTAGCAAACATCTGTACTTTTATTCTTGTCATTGTTACAGTTTAGCAGATGGTGTGTGCCTGCCTGACGCATGCTATGTGTGTGTGTGTGTGTGTGTGTGTGTGTGTTACCCACGGTATACACTTTAGTTCTACTAGTTCATGAGCAAGTAAATTTATTTCAGTAGCTTGGTATTCATTCTAATGCTTATTAGAAAAATACAAAGAGCATGGATGGGAACATTGCTTAGAATGAGGCTCAAAATGAGTCAATATAAAATTTATTTACAGAAAAAATGATGTAACTATGTAGATACTATGTAAGTAATTCTACCGTTAGATTTTTAGACTGGCGAACATGGTACTCTGTTTATACACTGGACTTCCCAGTGGAAACAATGAGTTAGTTTGTCATACATTGATGTGTCCGGTGAGGGTCCCTTAGTGCCTCTGGCCACAAGTGGCCTTGCACTCTGGCCAACATGTATCTCTGTACAGTAGCAAATGTGCCCAAAAGAGATGGTGTCCAGTGTGTGACATGACATGGGGTAGACAGGCAGGGTCATGTCCAGGAGGACTTGGGAGAAAGCCCCATTGAAAAAACCCTTGTGGGGACATGGAGACACAGGTTGTGCCCACTGAGGGGCTGTGATAGAGGAGGAGGAGAGCATCCTGGAACTCACCCCCCAACTAGTCTTTCCTGCCTTTCAGATCAAGAAGGCCTTCTTTGCCCTGGTGGCCAATGGTGTTCGGGCAGCCCCTCTATGGGACAGCAAGAAGCAGAGTTTCGTGGGTGAGGAGAGGCTGGGAAGACAGAGGTGGTGGGAGTGGAAAGGGGACACCTTATATGGTTCAAGGGAAGGGTAGGGGCATGACAAGGGCCTCAGCCTGCCCACAAGCCAAGGCCGTCAGTTGGCCTTCTCTCTCTGCCTTGCCTACCCCTCAGGGATGCTTACCATCACAGACTTCATCGTGGTGTTGCACCGATACTACAGATCCCCCCTGGTGAGGAGTGGGTGGGGCTGCTAGTGGGCCAGGGTGGGGCCAAGGGGAGTTTTCCGGGAGCCTGGTACCTGCAGGGCCCGCATCTGACTTCCAGAGTCCTGTTGCTGCTTCTAGGTCCAGATCTATGAGATTGAACAACACAAGATAGAGACCTGGAGGGGTGAGTGGAGAGAGGAGCTGTGGGGTTGAGGGTGGTGCCCAAGGCCTGAGGCTGAGTGGGCTGTGGGGAGTTCCTGCAGGTGCAAGGCCATAGGGAGCCTCAGGTGCCTGCAGGGAGGGGAACAGTTGGGCCTTAGAGTTAGGTGGCTGCAGCTCCCTGGGTTTGGCTACTTTTTCTGCAGAGATCTACCTTCAAGGCTGCTTCAAGCCTCTGGTCTCCATCTCTCCGAATGACAGGTAAGCACCCTTCCCTCGCCCCTCAGCCCTGAACCCCTTCCTCATCCTGGGAAGCAGACAGACAGGCAGACTTGGTTCCTGTCCTCCTATTAGGAGGCAGGGGTGGGGGCTGCCCCAGGCTCACTGCTTTCACCTCCCCAGCCTGTTTGAAGCTGTCTATACGCTCATCAAGAACCGCATCCATCGCCTGCCAATCCTGGACCCAGTGTCAGGCACGGTGCTCTACATCCTCACACACAAGCGGCTGCTCAAATTCCTGCACATCTTTGTGAGCCCAGGCCCAGTGGGGAGGAGAAAGGGGGAGCCCTGGGGAGGCCACTGAGGAGCCAAGTCTGCAAGCCTTGGGGAGGGAGGAGCTGGGAGCCCTCCGCAGGCTGCTTGTGGTCACCACATGTCCCCATCCCATCCAGGGGACCCTGCTGCCCCGGCCCTCCTTCCTCTACCGCACGATCCAAGATTTGGGCATCGGCACATTCCGAGATTTGGCTGTGGTGCTGGAGACCGCGCCCGTCCTGACTGCGCTGGACATCTTTGTGGACCGGCGAGTGTCGGCACTGCCTGTAGTCAATGAATCTGGTACTGGCACCAGGGCAAACCGCTCGGGCCGGGGTTGGGGGAGGAGGGCATGGCGGGGAGAACATGGGAGAGATGGGTTGAGGATGGGCAGCAGTCCATGTGGCATCAGCTTGGAGACTGAGGGTGGAGAGGGTTAGAAGTCTCTGCCTTTGAACCTTAGGCCAACTTCTCTGTGCCTCAGTTTCCTCACGTATGAGGGGAGAATCTTAGCAACATCCATCCTGACTACACTGGAGGATTTAAAACATTAAGTGCAATAATTTTTGCAATGTTTTGTAGTGGGAATCGAACTCAGGACCTTGTGCTTATCAGGCAGGTGTTTATGTTGCTGAGCTATAACCCCAGCAAGTGCAGTAAGTTGAATGTAGAAGAGGAAATTGCTGGAGACCAGGGGTTTTTGTTCAGTTCATTCCAGCCATATCTTGATTTCCTATTCTGGAAAGGGTCAGAGGGATTGTAAGAATGTTCATTTGGGGCTGGGGTTTAGCTCAACGGTGTAAATGCCTGTTTGGCAAATGCAAGGTTGTAAGTTCGATCCCCAGCACCAAAAAAAAAAAAAAAAAGAATGTTTATTTGGTTGGACTATGGCTGTAAAATATTGCAAAATTCACCATAATAAGCTAGATATCAAGAAGTACTTTGGGTTTATTTTTACTTTATTCTTGTGGTACTGGAGATTAGACCTTAGCAGCCCTGAATGAATATCCTCAGCATTTTATTTTTTAATTTTGAGACAGGGTATTATAAAATTGCTTGGGCTGACCTCATATATACAATCCTTGTGCTTCAGCCTGGATTTATTTTTTTATTATAAAATTTTAAATGAATAAAAGTGGCAGAAAAAAGTATATCATGAACCCTATATATCTGTTGCCCGCATTAACCACTGTTAACATATCACCATAATCAGTTTGTCTTTATTTCTGAAGAAATCTAAGTTAATTACCCACATCAGTCAATAGCTCTTAAAATAAATACACTTTTCATTATATTTACCTTACTTAAAAAAACTATGAATAATGTATTAATGCTGTCTAGTATTCTCACTTCTCCATTCCTACAAGAATGTCTTTCTTTAAAGTTGATTTATTCAAACTTGGATCCAAGTAAAGTCCATATTTTGCATTTGTGTCTTTTGTCCCTTCAGTCTCTTTAAATCCAGAACTGTTCCCTTCCCCGCTTCGTTTCTATGTCATGAGTGAGAGGAACAGCCTGAGGCAGTTGTCCTGTGGGCCATGGCACTTCCACACTTGGTCCTTTGTTTCCTGCTGTGGTCTTTACCTTGCTCCTCTGTCCCTGGTTCCTGTAAACCAGAAAATGAGATCTAAAGCCTCAGGGAGCTGAGACCGTACCCTGGAGGCTAGAATATTTCATAGGTGATGCTATGTTCCCGTTAGCATTTCGTCAGTAGGCACAAGGTCAGGCTGTCTCTGTTTCTGTGATGCTAAGCTGATGTGAGGTTCAGGTAGGGAGAGCCTGATGCCTCACTAGAAAGCCAGCAAGCAGCCTAGAGGGTGTCAAGTTCATTACCAAATCCTGCCCCAATTCCTTTGCCCAGCACCCTGGTTCTGATGTGGGCCTCTTCCCTGTCTTCTCCTTCCTCCTGCAGGTCAGGTTGTGGGCCTCTATTCCCGCTTCGATGTGATTGTAAGTGTCTGTGGGGACTCTTCGGGTGCTGCGGGGAGGCTTCAGTGGGAGGCAGGATGGGGAGTGTCTGTAGACAGGCTTTGCAAGTGTGGAGAGGGTGCTGCGTGTGGAGCTGGAGCCTGGGTGGGGGTGACTCAGAGCTCTCCCTCCCTCCCTGCACCAGCACCTGGCTGCCCAGCAAACCTACAACCACCTAGACATGAGTGTAGGAGAAGCCCTGAGGCAGAGAACGCTGTGTCTCGAAGGAGTCCTTTCGTGCCAGCCGCATGAGACCCTGGGGGAAGTAATCGACAGGATTGCTCGGGAGCAGGTACCCTGCACCCCTCCACGTGTGTCCCAGTGCAGACGGCCCTGTTCTTCCACACACTGCTCTGGCCATCCCGAACTTTGGGCATCTGGCCTGCCTTCCCATTTCATGACCAATTCTTGGCAGCTACATTGCTATGCACCAGGACCTGTCTGTTGAGCCCTTGTGCCAAGGGCCACAGCTGGGTGAGGGATCCGAGCCATCGCCAGCTCATTCCCTGGAGACACCTCTTAGCTTCTCTGGTCCTTGGACCAGCCTTGGTGCCTTGGCTGCCATAACCCTGAGGCTCCGCCCCTCACCAAGCCCTTTGGACTCACAGGTGCACCGGCTGGTGTTAGTGGATGAAACCCAGCATCTCCTGGGCGTGGTCTCCCTCTCGGACATCCTTCAGGCTCTAGTGCTCAGCCCTGCTGGCATCGATGCCCTCGGTGCCTGAGAATACCCAAGTCCTCCCTCCCTGGCCCCCTCCACACCTGGAAGTCAATGAAGGGAGCCAGGGGGGACTCAGCCTTCATCTTCCCTTACCCCTGTTTGCGGGGTCAGCTCTGGTTCAGGTAGGTTGGCCATTGGATCAACCCCTCTGTCCTGGGCTCCCAGGTTTCACACTGGGGCACCCCGAGGGTGGCAGTGGTCCTGCTCATAGCTGATTCATCCCACAAAAACTGCAAGGGCCACCACTTTATCCCATTCCTAGCTGAGGTCACAGAGGCCTCCTAGGAGGGGTGGACAAAGACAGGACTAAGGGGTCTCTGGGAAGATTTAGGTGCTGTCTCACCATTCCACGCCCCCAGGCTGGGAAGTGAGTGGAAGGAAGGAAGTTGATAAACCTTTGTTGAATGAAATTTCCATCTTCAGTAAGAACCGAGACTTAAATGAAGGAGCTTTCAGCTAAGGTGCGATCTCAGATACTTGCTAAGGGTTTGCAGAAGGCTGAAGCAGAGTCCACCTAGTTGGCAGTGAATGATAAGACTTCCTCGCTGGGAAGACGACTCTCCCTCCCTCTTCGGTCACCCTCTCCCCTTCTCTTCATCACAGGCTTCTCCAACCCTCCCAGTCACCCTTGTCCAGCTTGTGCTCCCAGAAGCCCTCGGACATGCCTTGTCCATTATAGGATGATGACATTAAGGACAGGACAGTGGCTGAGTCAAGCGTGGAGGTGCCTGACCCAGAGGCACTGGGGTTCCCCCGGGCTGCCCGTGCTCCACACCTACTTGTATCCTCTCCCTGCAGCCTGGGCTGACTGGCCGCATGGGTACAGTCATGGGCTCCAGATCTCTCTGCTTCTGCGGTCAGCTCCTCCCCAGCCCTGGGAGTCCCAGCTGCTCCTTCCCTATGGGAACCACCATAGTGGCGCTGCCCTCCCACTCTCCTGGCATGGTCATTTCAGGGGTGCTGGGGGTCACTATTTCCAGAGCTGCCTACTGGAGTAGGATCCTCTCTCCATCGTTGTCCAAACCCCCTTAGCTCTTGCCAGTGAACAGTGTTCTTTGTTCCCAGTGACCAAGGCCTTGTACTCAGATCCCCAAGAATGAGCAGTCAACAGAACAAAAGCAAAAAGAATACGCCATGAACTTGGATTTGACTTCACTCAAAATGCTAGACACTTAACCTGGACTCATGGCAAAGATCCCTGTGCTTTCTGAATTCAAAGACATGCAGCAGAACCTGGAGCTGGCAAAACAGCAAGTGGTTTTTCTTTAGCACATAGAACATTAGTTCACTGACTTTTAAAATCTTTTATTTAAAACAAAATTTTCAAGAAAATATTTATTAAACACAAAACCCAGTCTATGAACTTCATCTGCACTAGAATATTATTTTTCTGACACTGAATGAAATTTCTGCTGTGAATTGCACTGCACCCGGTGGTAGAAATTAACCTCAGTCCATCAGGGGTCTGTTTTTCATCTTTACCCGAGGCTGTTTGCAGGGGAGGCTTTAAGTAACCTAAAGCTCTGTCCCTCTGTCCTCAGCATCCACTCCTGTCAGCACCTGCTAATAACTCTCCATCTCATCTGGCCAGGCGGTGGTCACTGGTGTGCTCGGTCACCACCATGTACGTGCCCCTCACTCCCGGAGCCTCCTCTTTGTTCCAGTCTGTGCTTGGAACATGCAGTGCCTTTGGGGTCTTGGTCCCGCACCCAGCTGGGCTTCAGAAAGCTCTATCAGACTGTTCTAACATGCGGCATATTCTACTCCATGCCGCACTGTTTCCCAGGCTTTACCCAGGAACATGGGGCTCGGGGCTCTTCTACCTATGACACTCCAAACCTGTATGGGGGAATTTGTCCTCGCGCAAACCCTGGCCCTTCAGGCTGGGCTGCCTTCACAGGGGCCCAGCGGTGTCTATGGAAGTGTCTCTTTGTTCCCCCGCCTAAACCCAGCCCATGAAATCTCTACCAGAGGGGACAAGGGCCCTTTGTTCTCTGTCCCTGATGTATTCCTCCAAACCCGCTATGTGTCCTGAACATGTGCCACCCACTTAAGGATCAGGCTTTTGAGATTCCAAAGCCAAAACTCGGCTTCTTCCCTCCCCCACCCTAGCAATGCCCTCCCCCGCCTGGGCAATGGGCAATGCAGGCCCAGCTGTCTGGTGTGGGTAGGTTACTGTTTCTAAAATGTGATCCTGACCCCATTACCTCGCTAAGCTTCAGAATCAGACACTCGTGCTTGACGGTCGGGCAGTACATGAAGGTATTTTCTCACCAGCCACTTTGCCAAACTCCAAACTCCACTGCCAAACACTTTGCCCTTGACTCTGTGCCTCTGGGGAGAGACCTGAGTGGTAACAGCAAGGCTGAGAACAGCCCTGTGTCTCCTTGAATCTTCCTGAAAGCACACACGTCTCAGTGTGTCTGGGCTCTTTGACTCAAAAACCCAGCAGATCTCCCCCTTGGGCCTGTCTGTGGGAGACCAGCCCAGCCCACACCTCACTCGGATCCCAACCTTTCATGGATGCTGGAAAGGAACCTTAGCGTGAGCTGCGACTGCTTCCACCCTAGTGCAGAATAGATAAAGTGTGCTTGTGTGCAGCCTGCCCCGCCGTCCCCTGCTCCCTACATAGGAACCTGGGGCCGGGTGACCCCCAGGTCCTCCTCAGTCCCCCAAGACCTGCCTGAGTTTCTGTGGCCTCCAGGATGGACCCCTAAGCCTCCTGTGCTTTCCTGTCTTCCTTATAACCTTCTCAGTGCTCCAGGATGTGCTGCAGGATGACCAAGGAAGCCTTGGAAAAAGTGCACAGCCCCAGGCTTGTTCCTGGAGATGCTCATTTCCTGATTTTGGGGTGGAGTTTGGGCAACTATATTTATTTTCTATAAAAACTAGGTATTTATGATGGGCATGTGGCTGTGCTGGGATGTAAAGACGGGTGACTTGTTCTCACAGTAAAATGGTTTGTCATGTAACTGGATCTATCTATTATTTAATGATGACTAAAGTCTACAAGAAACACTAAGAGGAGCAGCATAATATAAGAGATGTGATTCATCAGCATCCTCAAAACTCTTCTCCCAAGCACCCTTACATATAGGAGTGTTCAGTGCAAAGTTATGTGTGTCTATTCCATGATGTCACACATATTAAAACTGGAATCAGAGCTGGGTGTAGTGGCGCATGCCTGTGATCCCAGCACTTGGGAGGCTGAGGCAGGAGGATCATTGCAAGTTGGAGGCCAGCCTGAACTGCATAGTGAGACCCTGACCCTGTCTCAAAAAGACAAACAAACAAAAAAACCTAGAATCAGAACTAATAACCTGGAAATAAACCATTACTATACCAACAAGCACTCAGAGATAAAACATCTGTAAGACAGTAGCATGTAGCAACCAGGGAACACTGACACCTTATTTTTATTAATAAGAGTGCTGCCTACTTGTTTAAGAAGACAGGTGTTTTCTTAAAAAAAAAAACATACTCAGGCCGGGGATTTAGCTCAGTGGCTTAAGTATCTGCCTGGCAAATGTGAGATCATGAGTTCGATCCCTGCTACCAAAAAAACCCTCAAATATCCTTAATTTGACCAACAAAATCCAATTAGCTGGACTGAGCATAGCAAGATGTGCACTTCTTTTTTTTTTCAGTTAAAGGTGTGTCTGCTATGCTGAGTCAATATCCATCTTTCTGCAGTTATCCTACACCTGATCTTGTTCCTGTCTTATAGAGGAAGGGCAGGGCAGGCCCTCAGGGAGCCTCACTATGATGCCCCTTCACTGTGACTCTTGAGGACCTCAAAATGCTTGAACCCCAGAAGTGCACCCCATCAACAGCCATAGAGAGGCCTTGTGCCAGCCTCAAAAGGGGCTTCTGCTTTTCAGCTGCAGAGAGAAAGCTGCAAGGGAAGGAATCCATCACATGACATCACATCCACCCTGGAACTCTTAGGTGCGTTTGACCAAATCACTGTCAAAGAAAGGAAGCTTTTCATTTAGAGTAAGGAAGTCTTGTCCAGGCATTGTGACTGCCTATCCACAGGCAGGGTTTTCAGTTCCCAAGGTGACTGAAAGAACTCAAGGCACACTTATGGGAGATGCATTTTTCTGCAGGTATATTCTCTATCAATTAAAAAATCTTTTTAGAAGAGAAAGACTCTTGGTGGCCATGCTGTATTTTGCTTGGCAGGGAGTCTTTGATTCTCTTCCTCTGCTGTATCTGTGAACTTTCTGGTAGCAGCCTCTGTGGCCAAGGTTTCAGCTTTGTGTCATTAACACTTCTTCTATCTTGTGTTCTGTGCTTGCTATAGTTGGGATCTGGAATGTCGCCAGAGGACCATGTGTTAAAGATAGTCCCATTTTATTACTGGGATGTGGGGCCCAGGGAGAGGTCTTTAGGTCCCTGCGGATCTGTCATTGAAGGGGACAGTGAGACCTTACCCCTTGCTTGCTCTCTTTCTCTTTTGCTTCCAGGCCACCATGATATGAACAGTTTTGCTAGAACTATGTGATCCCACCATAACATGCTGCCTTGCCACAGGCCCCAAAGAAATGGGTCCAATCAATCATAGACTGAAACTTCTACAATTTAAGAGCCAAAATAAACCTTTCCTCCTTATAAGGATATTACCTCATGTATTTTGTTACAGAACAGGGAAGCTGACTGTTATGGTTGTCTTAACTTGAGAAGTTTAGAAATTTAACTAAGTGACTCAGCAGTTCTACATCACAGGGGATTGAGGACTCATGCTAGGGTTGGTAGCTTACTTACAATATAAGGAAGGAAAGGTTTATTGAGCTCAGTTTGTATCAATTTCAGTCCATATTTAGCTGACTCCAAGGCAGGGTGATATGGCAGCAGGGTAACAGTTCACAGTGGCAGAAGACAGCAAAAGCAACAAGAGAAAAAAGGGAGGAGCAAGCCCCTTTACCTCCCTTACACTATATGCAGGCCACCCACCCTAGGGCGGGTGCAGCCCTCACACCCCCGTCACAGAAGTCTGAGTCCACACAGGGTCACTGAGATGGGTCACTGAGTTTTCTTAAAACTCAGAAGATGCACAGTTGCTCTAACGCCCACAGTTGTAGTGGGAGCTTCTTGACCCTCCTGATTGCACCTGACAGGGTGACTAGATCCTTAAGCATGTCACTGTCTACTAGAGGCCACCCCAACCTGACCCAGAGCTCCCCCAACAAATCTTGTGGCAACCCATATCCTTCTTCAGGAAAAGGTGGCTCATTGTATTTTATTACTTTGGAAAGTCTCGCTGTGTTGCCTGGGCTGGTCCCAAACTCCTGGGCTCAGGTGACCCTCCTGACTCACCCTGCTACATAGCTAGGCCTGGAAGTGTGTGTCACAGCACCCACACGGTGGCAGCAAGAGTGGCACAGTGCCACTCACAGGTGTCAGGATCACTGCTGTTGCCCCAACCATGGGAGGCCACGGCTTCTGAGTATGGTCTGGGGAAGAGGGTGGCGTTCTCAGGTTCTAAGGAGGAAAGCAGCAGGGCTCCCACCCTTGTACAGAGAAGCTGCTCCCCAAACAGAGAAAACCATTCAGAGGTGGGTGGTGAAGAAAAACGAAGAGGCTGGGGATTGAGCTCAGTTTGCCCGAGGTCATGAGTTCATACCTGGTACCAGAAAGAAAAGAAAGAAAGAAAGAAAGGAAGAAAGGAAGAAAGAAAGAAAGAAAGAAAGAAAGAAAGAAAGAAAGAAAGAAAGAAAGAAAAAGACCCCCGTAATTAGCAGATCTTTTACTTTGTGTCATACCCAAGAACAGCAAGGTGACAGGAGTGGCTTTTTCTGCTGTTAAAATTGTAAGTGTGGCAAAACCTCAGGCACTGCGGGAGGGCACTGGTGCTCCAGCCTGTCCAGTCTTCCTTTCTTCCTCACCTGAGTTGGCGTCAGGGACCAGTAACTGCCAAGCCAGGGCTGGGGACTCCGGGACAAGCGCCAGGAAAGCAGGGGCCCAGCTCAGCACTGCCACGGCAGGAAACGCAGGCCCACCTTCTTATTGGGAACCAGGACGATGCGACCCACAGGCTTCAGCTCCCCCGTCTCAGGCGCCAGGACCACCTTGTAGTGCTGCACCAGCTGGCAGGGACAAAGCGCACAGGGGTGTGGGGGCTCGTTCTCCCCCCACTGTCCCCCTCTTCACCCTGCCACCCTGAACCTCCCCACCAACCCCTTCGCCTCTCCCCCACTCCCACTCACCCTGGTCAGCAGCAGATGCATCTCCAGCTCTGCAATCCTGCGGCCCAGGCAACTCCGGACCCCATAGCCAAAGGGCACAGAGCCAAATGGGTGTTGGACCCCAGGAACATCCGCCTTGTTCTTCCTTAGCCAGCGGTGAGGCCGGAAGCTTTCAGGATCGGGAAAGGTACTGGGGTCTCGGGATGCCACATAGTGGCAAAACACAAACTGGGTCTACAGAGCAAAAAGAGGCATCATGAACCCACTGGCATGGGCCTGCGGGCCCTGATGGGCACTCGGCTCTCCAGCCTCACTCACATTCTTGGGGAAAACATAGCCATCGATTTTAACTTCCTTATCCATGATGATCCGTGAGTTGGCAGGGACCACAGGGTAGAGGCTGCAGGGAAAAAGGAAGTGTAGAGTCTGCCTCTCTCCCTTACCTCTCTGGTGCCCCTGCCCCTGCCCATCACCCTGTCCTTAGCCAAAGCCCAACAGCAGCCCCACCTCCCGTTCCCGACCCACACACAGACTGTGCTCCAGGAAAGACATCTTACCGCAGGGTCTCCTTAATCACGGCTTTGAGCAGGGGCATGTGAGTGAAGTCCTTGTGCTGGGGCACCTTCCCCGGGCCTATAACATCCATCACTTCCTTGTGCAAGGCTGTCTGGATCTCTGGGTTCTTTGAAAGGTGGTATAGGGCCCATGCCAGCGTGTTGGATGTCTAGGAGGGATGATGGAAGATAAAGTGAAGGGAGATTTCTAGAAGAGGCCAGCTGGGTGGTGGGAAGGTACATGAGTGGGTGCATGCAGAACTAGGGAAAGTCTAATTAGCCACAAGTACGGCATGAAAAGATGCAGGTTCATGGCAATATTCGTGCTAAACATGAACCTACAGCAAGATGAGGACAGAAGAGATGGTAACAAGGAGAAGCCCCACATGACAAAAGGGCTGGAAAAGGGTCCCCTAGAGACAGGAGGTGCTCATGGGCAAGCTTCCAACTTTCTACTTCAGTTGTGGTAAGAGAAAGTTAGAATTGATATTAATGAAATTCCTCAGATATGCAAAAGCAAGGGGGCTCAGGAGGTGATGCTGGGATCCTCTTTATACTAAAGGACCAGCCCTAGCAGGTCACAGGGTCATATGCCTGTAATCATAGTATTCTGGGAGGTTGGGGCAGAAGGATCACAAGTTCCAGCCCAGGCTGGGCAACTTAGTGACTCAGCAAGATCTTGTCTCAAAATAAAGCAAATTAAAAAAGGCTGAGGATGTAGCTCAGTGTAAAGGCCCTGCGTTTGATCTGCAGGATGCTGGCTTCAGCTAGGCTGAATGAGCTTTTATCTTCCCTTTAGCACTGCACCCAGGTTATGGAAAGAGATGAAACAATAGGGAGTGATAAAGGTCAGGCCTAGGCAGGGTATCACAGGAGATCGGTTCAAACATGAGCTGGAAGTCCTTGGTCTCCTTGCTGGCCTGCTCACCCACCGTGTCCACACCAGCCAAAAGCAGCTCAGGCAGGCTGCCCAAGGCCTCACGAGGACTGAGCTGTCCACTGGTCAGCAGGAAGTGCAGGTAGCCGGATATCTGGACCCCATCTGGTCCTGCTGCCTGTAGTTGGGCTTCCACCTCCTTGAATTTCTGATCAATCAACTTTTTCCCTGCAGGGTCAACGGAGAATAGAAGAGGATGAGGTTGGAGAGACTGGGAGAAGCACAGACCTGGGAGCCAGCCCCAATTTCCCTCCCTGTCCCCTCCGGACTCCTTACCAAAGAAGAAGATGGTGTCCCAACCATCTAGGTATCGCTTCCAGAAGGGCAGCAGGGGACGGGTCCACTTGGGGAGGAAGGTGGCATATACTGAGTTTTGGAACATGAACCCGACAGATCTGATGAAGTTCACGGTGTCCTCAGGGATGGGGGTTTCCAGGCAGCCAATCCGATTCTCAAACAGGATGTAGCAAATAGCTAGGAAGTTCAGAGGCCGTCAGGGGCAGAGCCAGAGGGCACAGAATCCAGGGGACATTGAGGAGAGGGAGCAGGGCCTATCCCGACCCATTCCTGCTCCCAGCTCCTCTCCCAACAAGGGTACCTTCCAAGGCAAAGTGGTAGAAGAGGTGTGCCATGTCCGACACCTGATCCCCCGAGGTACTCTCTGCCCGAATCTGGTTCAGTCGAGCAATGAAGTCATCAATCACCTCATTTAAAGCATTTGTGTAGAGCGCAGCCTCTGCTGGCTTCAGTATCCGCTGGTTCAGAGCCTGGCGCAACTGGTGCCACTCGTGTCCTTCCCTGTGGGACGTGGAGGGGCAGCACAAACATTAGCTTCAATCCAACGGTCTCATCCCACTCTGAGTTCCCCAAAGAGCTGAGAAAATCTCATCCTGCCAGTAGAATTATACAATCACCAAGCTTTAAATAATAGAACCTCAGAACTATAAAAGCTTGGACTCTCACCACAGCACAGCAGAAGTGAGTAAAGCGGGCATCTAGAATCAAATCACAGATCTGCTGAGCGACCTCGCTAGCTGAGCGACCTCAGACGGGTAACTTAATTCCAGAATGCCTATCTCAGTGGGCTTGTTTAGGTTATTAGGATGTGTAGATCAGTGCCTGGCATATGGTGAATTCTTAATAAATGTAAACTATGAGTATCTTAGAATCATACAACTCTGGAATTTTCCACATGTGAGATGGAGAAGCAGCTCTGGTATTCCACTTTCTCTGGGAGGACAGGAAATCGGTTTTTGAGTTCTTCGGGTTCTGAGTCTTCATATTCTGCTTAGCTCAGTGGGACAAGGGGACCAAGAGGCTGAGGCCACAAAGTCTTGTGCCACCTCTGTGCAGTGGATGGTTAGGCAAAGTTGCTCAGAAAGGTGGGAACATGCTTCCCATAAGGGCTAGTGTTGGGGGCTGCACTATCCTTAGCTGCCCCCCAAACCTGGTACTCTCCTAATCAAGCGGGGTACACATCCAATTTTAAAAACCATACTGGAAAGTGGCAAATGCAATGTGACTCAATTTTAAGGAGGGAGCGAATACTCCACATATGTCTGCATGTTTCTAGGTAAAGCAGGGAAGAACATATATGTCAGCACCAGTGCCTTAGGCAGGAGCGTGGGAGTGCAGGGGAGATTTAGGGTTTGACTGCTGACTTCTTTATGATAAGTATTTTACTGCTGAATATTAATGAAGTTTTACAAAGGGGGAAACAATTATTTTAAAAAGTTATTTATTATTATTTATCTTTATTTTTTACTGTTTTATTTTATTGTTTTGATACCAGGATCCAACTCACGACCTTGCGCTTGCCAGGTAGGTGCTTCTGCCACTGAGCTAAATTCCTGGCTAAAAAGTTATTTTTTTGAACAAAACTCAACTCCTATCTCCACAGCCAGGAGCTCCTATTGTGTTGGGAAATCTACAAAAAGATTAACTGAAAGTGTTGCTGAAAAAGAAATAGCAATCAAAATAGAGCTGTTTCCTGAAACTTGGGGGTGTAGGAGCTGTTCCAACAGTAAAATTCCCCAGCACAAGTGGAATGAGATTTACAGCGCATAAAGAAAAGTGTTTCTGGGTTGTTATTTCTTGGGAAAACAACGCTCATAAAGAGAGATTTCAGAAATATACATATTAAAATAAAACTAGAAAAGCCAAAGTGTTTTGTTTTATGTTTTGTTTTGAGACAGGACCTAACTATGCAGTTCAGACTGGCTTCAAAAAGTGCTGGGACTTCAAGCATATACCACCACACCCAGCTGCAAAATAGCTATTAAATGCATACAAGTGATGTAATATATTTAGAAGATTGGCTTTAAGTCAATATAAACATATAAATAGATCACAAAGGAATCTATACAATATTCGGCTCCTATTCTATATCTGAGTTGTTAAGTTAGAGGTGGCCTGGCCGGATAAAAACATGAAACCCAAACCTTGCTCTTAGGGTGCAGGTACCAAGTTAAAGAGATTTAAAAAATAGATATTCTGTGTTGTATTCTCAGAGCTTTAAATATGGGCACTGGAATTGTTTTAGTTTTGAAACTACCCTGCTAAGGAACAAGGAAAAACAAAGAAAAACATGCAATGGGAGAATGAATACACAGACATGAAAGACAGGCAAAAAGCGTTCTTTGACTAGTTCCTTGTCTTTCCCAAAGTGTCATGGTCACCCTGACATGTAACATAAAACCTTTGGGGGTCTCAGCTTCTTCATCCAGTAATGTCATCTACCTACAGGCTTGAATGGGACATAAAAGGCAGTCATAAATGTGAAGAGACCTGGTGCTTGGCATGTCAGGAAGATGTAGTTATTTTTATTACTGTAGTGGTTACTTCTACACCAGGATCCACTTGAATCCCTTGAGAAGTGACTCAAACATGGTTTTGTCAAGGTGATAATGATCAATACATTCATTTTATTAAGAAACCAAAAGAAAGCCTGAGATACATCCACTTACAATCAGTGGCCAAAGGCCTGGTTCATGAATGATTCCCTTTACTTCAGTTTGCATGGGAGCAACTAACATACTCAATCTATCCTGTGTTTTGCTACTAACAAAATAACCTTAACTGTTTAAAACATAACTGAAATCTACTTCAGTCTCCATGTGTAGAAAATGTCCCTGGTGGTTACAATCAACAATGTATGTATAATACATAATTTTGGAAATATCTTTTAATTAAATGGAGTCCTCCCAGCTAATATAGTAATGATACTTTCTCAATTGTAAATTAACAGCTTTTCAACCGAAACATAGAAAAATGGATCTGAAAAACCTGTAGAGAAACCTTGGAGACACTCTAGTGAGGCCGGATCTCTTATTTTACAGATCAGAGACATAAAGCCAAGGAAAGGAAAACCATTCACTTGTCCTAAGTGAGTTGTGCACTTACCCAAGTAAATGTGTTAGTAGAGAAACCAGTGAGTGGTCCCTGCATCTCAGCCCATGCCAAGGACTGCTTTCTAAGGCTGAGTACTGGGCTCAGAGGGATAGAGAGAGATCCTACTCTACTCTTTACCCTACTGGTGCCCTGTTCCTCCTCTCCCTTGACCTGGTCCTCTGTGGCCCTGTTCCAGTCCCTTCGGGCCCCTGCTCACGTGGTGAAGGGCCCATATGCCAGGCTCTGATAATCTCGGTGTGCCTTCCATAGCTCCATGCTGTCCCTCATGGGGTACTTGTCCTCCTGCCGCATCACTTGCTCCAAGAGTCGGGCACTGGCCAGGTTCACTAGGAGGCGAGGGCCGCTGTTGGAGAGCCATATCGGACCGTACTTGGCCTTGTTCAGCATCTGTGGGGTTCAACCAGAGTTGAATAACTGTGGCCAGCTTGTTGGGCATCTCTGGGAGAAGGGATGGGGTAAAAGCAGGATCTGATGGCTACACAACAGCAAGTGAACTGGGCAAAAGTGCACTGTGTGGGAGACACTGGAAAAACGGCCACACAAAGGGCAAGTATATTGAGGCCGGTAAGTGTCTGGTGGAACCGAGGTCCTGGCTATGTGGGAGAACAGTGTATATGGAGGTGGATGCTGGGACCCAGTGCATTAGGGAAACTCAGCCCTCTTGTGAAGAGAGCTAGAAAGCTCATGGTTTCTTCTTATCATTTAGATCTACTGCAGCTTGTAATTGAGTGGAGATAAAGATAAATGTCTTATGTCATCAACCAGAAACATGGTGAGAAATTCCAAGGAGGGGAAAAAGGAAGCAGATGACAAAGGCAGAGTCCAAATATGAACTAGGCCATGTGGAACATATTTTTCTTTTAGAAAACAAACCAAAAAAAGGTGTTGGTTGGGTTATATAATTCTCAAATATTTTCTCTTAAGGGCCGAGGATGTAGCTCGATAGCTGGTCAGTGCAAGGCCCTGGGATCCATCTCCAACACTAAAAAAAAATGTGTCTTATAATGTCTTTAGCTTGGTAACCGATATTTGTTACATGTGAAATCAACACTCTTTCATAGATTTATAGTTGAAAGTGAGAGATACAATAAATACATTTTGTTATTGGGAGGGTGAAACTTAAAAACAATTCACAGATCTGCAAAAAAAGTTACTGGTTACCCAGGACAGAAAGAAAAGAAAGCACAGTGGTTTCTCAGGTACTTCTTCTTTTACAAATGTTACTGAAGGGATTTTAAGAGGGTCACAGTCTGCTCCAGTGCACAAATTAGGCCTTGGAGCACAATTTGTTATATTAAAATTCCGTTAAAAAGACACTAAAGTTACAGAAAAGAGAGCTGTTATTCAGATTACAAAAGAAAACATCACCCAATTTAGAATGCAAAAAAACCCAGTCATGATGGATCTCACTATTGGCCTGAAAAATGGGATTCTCAGATGGGAGTGATGGTATATGTTTGTAATCCTAGCACTCAAGAGGCTGAGACAGGAGAATTGCCAAGAGTTCAAGGCCAGCATGAACTAAATCGACAACCCCATCTCAAAAAAATAAATAAACAAAAAGGATTCTCTTGGGACCACTGCAACACATTTGCTCCTAATAGATTGCTCCATTACCCAGAATCCACCCTGAACAAGTCTGCCTAAAGTCTGCCTAAAGACAGTCTTGACAAACCCCCAACCCGTTTAAGTTCATTTTCTACTTCGGCCTCTCAGTAGCACCTGCCTGTGAGGAGCTGATTGTCTGTAAACTGCAGTGCACAGGCCTTTTTTCCTTCAGGAAAACACAGACGCATGCACAGCTAGGGCAGGGTCTAAAATGATACATCCCTACTTGGGGCACAATTTGTTAATATTTATAAAGATTACTAACGGATTTATGGAGTATGGGACAGTCACATAATAGAATATTATGTCAGCTTTTAAAAAGAGATGAAGAAGATCCTGATAGTAGTATGCATATTAATGCGTATTAAGATGGTAAGACACCAAAACCAACTATTATGTAAGTATAACACCTTTTGTCCAAGGGAGAGGGGTTAAATAAGAATGTTTGCCTTTGTAAAGAAATACTGGATGGATACACAAGAAACTACTAAAATGATTTCCTACAGGGAGAAGGGCACAGCACTGGGAATAAAACCACATAATCTGTATCACACTATATTGTTTTGAATTTTGAACAGTGGGAATGCATTATTCAAATTTATAAATCTAAAGGGAAAAAAATAATGTTTCCTGGAACACTCACCCACCATTGAGCAGATAATTCCCAAAAGCAGGAAGACTTGGATGAACCGTTGAATTTATCTGTACTCTGCCTAGATTGTAAGAGACCCCTGGCCAGATTCATTTGCCTATAAATGAATTTTATTTACTTTTCTTAAAGTTTCCATTTTAATTTGTTTCTGATGTATAAAATTTAATTAATCGATACCTATCTTTCCCCACAAAAATTACATAAGGCCTTAAAAGGAATTAACATTATTATATAAACTAACAATTATTTATGAAGTATATCTCTGTTGTACAATGATTATTTACTTGTTTATTGGTACATTTTAGATACACATAATGGTAGCATTCAGCATAGGAAATTTGCATCAGTACATGATATATCTTGATTCTTTTTTTTCCCATTCTCCTACCCTCTCTTAAACCCTTCTTTTCCTTATTTACAAAAGCTTTGATTCCACTTTTTCTTCTTTTCTCATTTTTTCTTTTCCCTTCCTTCCTTTCCCCTTCCATTCCCATCCCATTCCCCTTCTATTTGAATATTTTCTTCCTATTTCACAATATCTGCTATACATTTTGGTCTTTATTTACACTTTCAGTTTCTCACACCAGAGAAACAATGCAGTACTTACACCCGCGTCCAGTTTATTTCACTTAAGAGTTTGTTCTCATGGTGCATCCCTAGGAATGTCTCAAGCCTATCCTTTATGGCAAAGCAGTACTCTGCTGCATATGAAAAAACAAAACACCCCACATGTTTATCCATTCATTAGTCAATGAGCATTTGGGCTGCTTCCAAGATTTAGCTGTTACAAATTGTGCTGCTATAAACATATATATATATATATATATATATATATATATATATATATATATATATATATTGCTTTAGTATGATGCTCTTAATTCTTTCAGGAAGATACCAAGAAGCAGAACAGCTAGGTCAAATGGAACCTCTAGTCTTAACTTTTTTGAGAACTCTCCACACTGCTTTCCACAGGGGTCTACACTCCCACCAACAGTGGAAAAATACTCCTTTTTCCCCCAAAACCCTGACAGCATTTGTTGTTAGTTGACTTTTTTTTTTTTTTTTTTTGTACCAGGGATCCAACTCATGACCTCACACTTGCCAGGCAGGCACTTAAGCCACTGAGCTAAATCCCCAGCCCATTAGTTGACTTCTTGATAATAGCAGTTCTTTCTGGAGTGAGGTGGAATCTTAGTGTTGTTTTAATTTGCATCTCTTGAATGACCAGTGGTTTTGAACATCGTTTCATAGATTTATTTTCTGTTTGTACTTCTTCATCTGAGAAGTGTACATTCATTCCAGATGCCCATTTTGAGATTGGGTCTTTAAATTTGGGGGGTCTGATATTTTTGAGTTCTTTGTATATTCTCAATAGTAATCCTTTGTCTGAAGAACAGCTGGCAAACACTTTTTCCCACACTGTAGGTTGTCTCTTCACTCTGTTGATAGTTCCCCTTGCTGTGCAAGAGCTTTTTAATAAAACGAGATCCCAGTTGTTTATCCTTTGGGATAGTTCCTGTGCAATCATGGTTTTGCTCATAAAGTCTTTGCCTACATCAGTGTCTAAGAGTTCTACCTCTTCTATCTTGCAGCAGATTTAGTGTTTCTGTTTTAGTATTCTAATCTCTGATCCATTTCAATTTTAATTTAGTGCATGATGAAAGCAAAGCCATTTTTCCAGCACCATTTAATAAAGAGGCTATATTTGTTTCAGTGAAGGTGTTTGGCTCCTTTTTTTTTTTGTAACAGGGATCGAACTCACGACTGTGTGCTTGCAAGGCAGGCTCTTATTCTGCTGAGCTAAATCCCCGGCTTGGCTTCTTTCTTAAAAATAAGGTGACTAAATGTGTTTGGAATTGTTTCTGCATCTTCTAATCTGCTCCACTGATCCTCAAATCTGTTTGTTTGTTTGTTTTGACAGTACCATGTTGTTTTTAATCACAGTAGCTTTGTAGTATAGTTTTGAGTTGGGGATTGTGATGCCCTCTGCTTTGCCTCTGTTGCCCATGACTGCTTTTGCTATTCTAGATCTCTTCTGGTTCTAAGTGAATTTTAAGATCGTTTTTCTAATTCTGAGAGATATGCTGTTGGAATTTTATCAGAATTGCATTAAGACTGTATATCGGTTTTGGAAATATGGCCATTTTCACTATATTGGCTCTTCATACCCAACAGCAAGGGATATCTTTCCATTTTCTGATATTCTCTCCAATAGTCTTTTTTAGAGTACTATAGTTTTCAATGTAAAAGTTTCCATTTTTTAAAAAAAATTATATACAGGTCTTTTCCCCTATTAAATCTCTTGGGAGGCTTATCCCAAAAATAGGCTTAATTTGTGTTTCTAGTTCAGTGTAAAATATTAGCAACAATGATGACCCATATTTTCATAGAGCTGCCCCCCAAAAATTTGCTGGTCCAAGATCTTTACTTATATCAGTTCATTTATCCTTCCTAGAATTAGATAATTTTAATATTACCACAAGTTGAAGATTCAGAAAGTGGGGATCAAAGAAGTTGCCCAAGGTCACTTTACAGCTAAGTGGCCAAGTCAGAGTTCAAATTCAAACTACCTAGCCGGACACCATGGTTTATAACCACTTACTCCACTGATCCCTGACTTAATAGTGGGAAACCTTTCATAAACCGACTATGTCCTTTTAAATGGAAACAAGCATAGGCCCCTTAAAATTCCATGCTAGTTTAGTATATGTGCTGCCAAAGCGAGCACTCCATGCTAGTTTAAAACCACCATAACTATGCAGTACCCTAGTGTCTGGTGGCGTTTGCTTTTAGGGCTGGATTGTTCTGTGCTCGGGAGTCTGTGCCGTACAACACAGCTGGTTAACAGCGTGCCTGGCCCCTTCTAGCCGTGGTCTCTTAACTGAGGAAATCAAAAATGTCTCTAGACATTAGCAAAGTACCCCAGGGAGCGGAGGGCTGCTCCACATGGAGAAACACCACAACCAACCTGCCTCTTCATATATGCCTCTTAATTTGAGATAAATCTTTTTTAAAAAATAATCGCTTTTTGAAGAAATATTTATCTGAAAGTTTGGTTTCTTGTCCTTCTAGGAACAAGTAAAATTACATGAAACATTTTTATAAAATGTCACCAATGATGAGAGCATTTACAGATAAGTTCACTTTCTTCTTTATACTGTGATTTGTTGTTCTGATTTTCTACCATGATCTTGGAATCACAATTAAAATGTCGCTTTTTCAAAGATGAGAAAAATAACCATGACTCGGGTATGGGTTTCTCTCCTGGAACCCAGAGCCTCTGAGAGCATTTTCCAGCTTAGAGCAGAGGTCTCTGGGACATATCTTCCTGTATTCAACCCATGATTCCTTCCTTTCTCCTTCGTGCGTCTCAGCTAGCTTACTGGGTGGAACTCAACAGGACTCTGCTTAGTAAGAAGCTGTTTTAGAAAGACTGCAGGGTACCTGCTGAGAGTGGTGCCTGCGATCCTTCCATCACAGCGTAACCCGAGCAGTGAGAAACTCAGGCCCTGCCAACTCCCACCACTTGGCAGAATAGCGATCATCTTTGGGATGAATGAGAGAACCAGCTCTCACCTGGTGAGACCCCAAAGAGAAGCGTGCCGAGTGCATTCAGCATTCATGTTCAGCTCCTGTCCTGCCCCTCCTTTACCATTTGAGGGGCTAGGACTACAGCAGAAATATCAGTGGAGAAGACCCAGCCTTAGCGTCTGCCTCCTGAGGCATGAACTGGCTGGTTGGGAACTGGATTATATCTACCCCCACATTTATTTATTTATTTATTTATTTATTTATTTATTTATTTATTTCCTTCTTTCTTCTTC